>JANIJG010016391.1:8539-23219 GCA_024611175.1 Megaceryle torquata
GGTAGGCGTGTATGGGTTGGGGGTCGGGTGTCTGTGTGTGGGGGGGGGGGTGCCGCTGCGGTGGGCAGGGTTTAGGGAAAAAAGAAAAGTGATTGAATGGACTTTTCTAAACCATCCTTTCTGGTTTGGCCCTTCTGTACATGTTCCAGCCCTGGGATTCTCACACTCCTGCTGTGGGGCTAAACAGCTCCAGAGTATTCCATGCTTGCTGGCAGCACCTTGTGGTTTGTGCTTCTGCTGTTCACTGTAGATCCTGACTACCCCATAAAATTATAACGACCTATGAGGTGAATCATTCATTTCTACAGCTGAGCAGCAACCACATCCATTTGATTTACTGTTTTCTATTTTGTCTATTGATTCTTCTGGTAGTCCCAAGACCATGCTGCCATAAAAGGTCATACAGAACTTTGTATTCAGTTTAACAATTTTATTTCCAAAGGGCGTTCTTGCCTCCACGTCCCCTTGCCATGTTACTCCAGGCATGAAGAACTACATTTAATTTCTGTGATCATCAGAGCACAAAGAAGATATACATTATACAACTCTCTCCCTGCTTTATTTGGGTTTTTATTTGGGTTTATTTTGGCCAGAATTGCTGTGTTGTCTGGGAACAGCTAGGAAGTGAAGAGTTCCCACCTGACAGATCTTAGCTGTTAAAAGGCAAAAAGAACACAGATGGCTGAAACCAGATTTCCCTATAAAACGCACAACCAATTTTCATCTGCATATCTAAGCAGGTAAGCTTCTTACAGATTCCAGAACAAAAGTAGACCTCTAAAAACATTTCTGAGATAAATGTGTTTTCAGATGTTACACAGCCAGTGACAAAGCAATACCACACTGGATACCCAGGGCTCACAACTTCTATACAGGAGGGACTGTGTAAGGAAGGCTGCTACGGGCTCAGATTTTTAGTGTGGTATTGCCTTTTGAGAGGCAGAGACTGAAAATGGATAGGCTCTCAAGTGAAAAATCAGCAATTCCTCCTCCTATCCTGTTGCTTACAGGAAGACCTAGCGTGTCTAGAGGGCAAGCAGTGCATATTTCGAGGGTAGCTTTGTTATCCCCAAGATGTTTTACAGGGGTTGTCACTATCATTCTCTCCATCAGAACAGGGAAAAAAAAATCACAACTTATTAGCAAGGCTTAGAAGCACCCAACCTCCTTGCTTTGTACGTTCCTCGTTTGAGTTCTCAAATCCCAGAACGGTATCTGCACTCAGAGTGGGAGTTTACTCTTTCCTCATATTGGCCTTGGAAACCTAGGTCATCTTTGGAAAATTTAAGGAAGCCCAGGTGAGCTTTGTAAATACAGCTCAGGGACATTGATGCCTGGATGACCATACCTCTGGTCTTCTAACTGCTGGTGTTTCCCAGCAGCAGTCAGCAACAGAATGCCTGTTCTTCCAGTCCACTCTCTATTTCTGCAGATGAGCTAAAACCTAATTTCACATGGAGCTCCCAGCCGAAGAAGAGGACACTGCTCCCTTTCACTTACTGTGACAGAGCTCCTATGCTCACTTGGACTTAATGCATGGGTAAAATTTAATTGATCTTTCCCTTGTCCTTGTAGGCAGTTTTCTCAGTTTCATGGAATATCTTTCTGATATTTCTGCCTGTAATTTACAAAGAGCTATGAACAGAATTCAATTATCAGTAGCAAGAGGTGCAGGTGAAAGTCAGGACTCTACAACTGGGAAGGATGTTCTCACCATGCCTGTATGTGACAGAATTCAGGAAGATGAATTCTCAGCAGGTTTTCTTTTCTCCAGAAGTGACTGGAGGGTAATTGAGACCTGGGCCATAAGCCAGGTGGGCTTCTGGCATGTTTCACACACAACTGTGGCAGAAACATCTGAAAACTTTAGCGTGAGCCAAATGGCTTTAGAAAGAACCTGGTGCTGTGAACTGATTTTCTCCATTAAGCTTCCCAGGGATACAACAGAGGTGAGCTTTTTGGTGGAGAATAAACAAGGGAGAGACAGGGCAAATTTCTCCCCAGATCTGCAGGGGATTCTGCAGATCTGCATTCTGATAATCTTAAGTGAAATATACTTACCTATAAAGAAAAACAATTATTGCTCAGTAAAATACTTGGAATTGTTATCCCTGGTTTACTGCTTCATATAAAACTAAAGCAAATCCGAGAGAAAAAGTTTTTCTGAATAATTTGCTATTACATGTTACATGTCATTTTCTGATTTCCCAAGCCCTAGGTATAGAGAATGAGAAGCCTCATACTTCACACCTTCTGCAGTTCTATGACATGATTCTTCTTCTGTGGAAGCAGAGGCATTGCATATAAAATAGGTCATCTGAATTGCCTCTAGCAATTGGCTGTAACACAGGATCAGACAACTGCAATCCTATGAGAACATTTCCATTGGACATGAATCTTAGTGTGAGGGTCCAATTTCCACAAATAGTTTCATCTAGTTTGCAAGTGCTTAGCATGCACAAAAGCAGGCCCCGCAGGCTAAGGAAGGATACCAAATCAATAGCCCTCTTTGGACTAGCATCCACTTCTCAGTGGGAGAACTTTCTTTCTCTACTTTACACTGCGTATTCCTTCATAATACACTCTAAGGGGCTGCTGTACTCATCAAATCCATCTATCTCGAAAGCCGTGTCTGACAGTGCAAAATCAAAGGAAGCAGGAAGACACAGTTTCTGTAATGTCTGACTGGCTTGAAAAATATTTCATGATTTGATTACTCTGCCAAACCTATTACGGACTCCTCTAAAAATGCCAAAAATCGTATGCTTCCAGGATGACTGGAAGTTAAATATTTTCAGTGCATTGACTTGTTACTTAGATGAGAGAAAATAAGATGGAAGAAAAATGTAATCTGTGACCCCGGGAAAAGGAAAACTTAATGTACAGTCCGTATGTAAACGGATTGAGTGTTGACATTGCACAAAAGTAAGAGGATTTGAGTAAAGAAAATTAGAATACTGAGTCAAAGAGCACCTCTTATCTAATATTTATGCCTGTCCTTGAAGCCTGTATGTCTCAAACTTTGTCTTAGCAGCTTGCTGAGAGCAGGATATAACTGTACACAACTTCTGTGAACATAAAGTTGACACACGTGGCAGATACCGCATTGCCTCCTTCTTCTGCACCTCCATCATTAAATGTGTTTTCTGCTCTACTCCCTCGATACGCTTTAACTGAAGACAGTGTGAGCTTTTGCCAGTTTCACCTCATGGCTGTAACGACATCTCCTGCCTTTTTAGTAGTAACAGGCAAAATTATCTTCCAAAAAGGTCCTGTCTTTCAAATTGTCCAACGTCATTGTTTGCTGCCTCGCACCTACAATGTGCTGCATGCAAGCGCTGCGTATGCGATTAGGAGTTAGCAGCCATGTCTTTTGAAGTCCGTGCCATTAATGTCACAGACACCATTGCTCTGATATTCATGATGTCGTACCTAGAGAAGAGCACACCCTAGAAAATGGCCACAGAGTTCCAGACGTTGACAAAGTTGAAAGTTTTCAGGGGATTAGCCAACTCTGGGCTCTGTTCTGCCCCAGCTAGATTAAATCTAGCTTGTTTGCACCTACCTAACACTGCAGGGTGGGGATGCTCGATGAAATCTCTCTGCCTTTCACAACAGATCTGCTAAGAATTATTTTTAAGGTCTCGTAGTTTGAAAGCCTGTAGACTGTAAGAAGTCTCTCCTCTGGTTAGTGTCCAGAGGTCTGGTGACACAAGGTAAATGCCACCTGCAAGGAAAGGGAATCTGCAGCAACTACAAGTGAGTGCCTTTGATAGAGACTCAGCTGCTGTTCATGCAAAGAAATGCAACCCTTTTCTCCACAATTTAAGGTTAGTTGCTACAAGTGCTAATGTAAGGAAAGGTGCATGAGAAGGGGAATCTGCACAGAGCTGGGGGGAAATACAGTTCCCACTGTTACTATCACAGCCTCCTCACTCAGGCATTCCAGAAACAGTTCATGCCATCTATTTTTATTACCAACTGCAATGAAGCTAATAACTTGTGTTAGTGTCATTTTGACGGTGGGTGGAAGGCCTAAACTCTCTGATATTCAGGCTGCAGTATCTGCTAGAACAGTTTTTTCACCCTCTGTGCCTAATTCTCCATTGCAATTAAACTACACCACAGTAATGGGCCTTCAACTGGGAAAACAGCAATTCTTACCTCTTTGCACAGTGTGCTATAACGAAAGATTTGTGTGAATAGGACTGGAGGGAATGGATCAAAGCTAGAGAAGGGTCAGTTTAGACTGGACTTTAGGAAGAAGCTTCTCACCATGAGGGTGGTGAGACACTGGAACAGGTTGCCCAGAAAGATGGTGGAAGCCCCCTTCATCCCTGGAAGTTTTTAAGGCCAGGCTGGATGAGGCCCTGAGCAACCTGCTCTAGTGGGAGGTGTCCCTGCCCATGGCAGGGGGGTTGGAACTGGATGGTCTTTAAGGTCCCTTCCAACCCTGACTCCGATTCTATGGACTAGAACCTGTACACATATGCCTTAATTAAACACAACTGAAAAAGAAAGCAGACAATTCTTGAAACAAGTGCTTATTTGCTGTTCTCTGCCTAAGGTATTTGTGTCCTTTTTTTTCTTTTTTTTGTGAAATTAAGAGCACAAAAGGATGATGTCAGTGGGTTTTATCCCTATTTTTTTGTTTATTTTTAGAAGTGGACCAACAAATAACCATGACCTAAATCCTACAAGACAGAAGTGCTCACAAGCGCATTGTTAAAGATCAGAATGTATTTTGAGTTCAGACCATTTCAGCAGAACTGTACACATCCATCTTCTTTAAAAGCAGACTACAAGAAACTAATTTGTCAGTACAGTGAAAATGGACAGTAAGGTCTAATATTTAAGACGGGTAGTGAAATCAACCTCTTAGCTTCTTTGTCTTCATACAGGATAATGTGGATCTAACATTAAAATTCAGACATTAATCTGTTAAAGGCAAAAAAAAAAGATAACGGCACTTTTAAGTAAGCATCAGTTGTTATACTGTCATTAAAGTGAGGCTGGAATCTGGTTGGAACAAGCTTCAAACTGGGCATGTGCAGCCCCTGCCTGTCTCCTATATTTAAATGGAAGCCTCTGCTGCTGCCCTTTGCTAAGCTGGCATGAAACAATCTGAAGCTCTAGTGAGAAACTCTACACTGGAGCTCACGTAATTCCAGAGAACCTAACAATCTGCTTTACACACACACAGAAAGGTAAATTGGCTGACTTCAATTCAGAGGAGAGCTTTTCTTTCTCTATTTTTGCTTAGATTTTGTTCACCTGAATAATCAGCCCATTCAAAGGGGGATCTCTTGCTCCTCTGAGGACCCCACCGGCACCAAAACTGTGGAGTGTTTCAATGCACGGAATGACTTGGAAGCCAATGTCTACACACTGATGGACCTGCCTCTTAGACCCCCAGCAGTAAGTGTTTTCTGTTACTAAAAGCTGTAGCAAGTAGTTCTGCTGGCAAAGCTGGCATTTATAGAATGGTAAATGGACATTTAAGGTGCATATACACTTTCAGTGCTGTAATACAATAATGAACATCAAAATGTTAACTTCTCTGTATTCCTTTAGCTCTTTGTTTACTGCAGAATGGACTGTAGAAGCAGTGTTTTTCAGCAGAATTACATGGGCAGGGAGGCATGTGTAATGGCAAAGTACAACAAATATGTTGCAAACTATCAAAACAACAGGTTCTTGTGCATTACAAAGTTGTTTGGTGGTCCAAACACAATGCTCTCTTGTGTTATTATTAAAGACTGAAATCCCTGTCATTTCTCCAATAGTCTGTAAGTGCAGTGGAATGCTTATGTAAATCTTAAAAGAGTTATTTGCAGTTACCCAAGAGAGCTGTTCAGAAGATTTGTCCACGTAAGTTCTATCGCAGCTCTTTCTCGGTTGTTACATCCTAAAAAGAATGAAAATTTCCTCAGAACTGTGCAGGTGAGACTCTGTTATGGGGACACTTCAGGATGGAATTTCTTTGGGCTTGCTAAAAGCATTCTCCATCCCACCCCGCAAGCCCAACCCAAGAGGAATTCAGAAGTCCTCTTCCTGGTTGTGTATCTCGGTATGTACTATTATGACTACAAAGTTTTTGTTCACCCGCTCTTTATACAAAAGTCTGTTTAAAAATAAAGAACAAACAAACAAACAAAAGATGATCTAGGCTAATTTTTAAATTTTTTTTTTTTAATCTGAAATTCAACTTCAAATCTTGATGTGGTCACACCAGGAATTTGCCCACATAACAGAGTGGACGCTTAAAAATTGTGTGCAAGTTTCAAACACTGCAAAAGTTTTTATGCATACAGGATGTTGTGTTGGATGTCTCACTTTGATCCTAATTTATAAGGATGGAATAGTAAATATTTTAGTATTTGCACAACAAAAATGTAGTCTGCTTTCTTATTTTTTAATAAAACCTGAATGTGTGCAGTGTATTACAGAAAAATAAACAGAGAAGTGTCCTGAGCCAAGGCACTACAAATTAAATTAGGTGGATAACATATGAAAGAGGATAGCAGTATAAAGCAGGGAGGGAGAAGAGGGACTGCAGAGCACATGGCAAAATGGAAAAGGATTCTGGGGACAGAGTGATTTACGTTGGAAAATTAAAAACGGGGGTTTTTCCCATATTCTGATGAAAGAGGTAATTAGCTGCCCATTCCCTCTCCCTAGGTCAAGTGATTGTATTTTCAAACTTTCGCATTTTAATTTGACAGAAAGATTGGTTTAAGAGAGTTTCAGGACTGAAAGCCATATGTGCTGCTTTTGGTTGAGATTAAATCCGGAAGATAGGATCAAAATCTGCTATCCAAATTGCTCAATAGGACAAACATCATTTATGGAAAGCTCTTCTGTCTACTGGAAAGAGGGCTTAGCAGTTGGCGTCACCCTGCTGAAACTATAATTGAGGTGGGATTACACTCCTCTTTGCAATGCCTGTCATGACAGGGTAAGTGCCTACAGAGGCAAGCGCAGAAATCAGAGCAAGGGACTGTGAAGTAAAATAAGTGCTAACATTTGTTTGAGGCCTCTTGTAGGCAGGCAGCACAAACACTGCACCTAGAAACCCTAGGAAATTACAGCTCTGGTAATTTTTCTACACTGTATGATTTGTTGTAATGTAAAAAGCTTAACACTACCATTGGTTGTAGAAATCAAACTGTGTAAATAAGAGGCTTCATTACCTGTTATTTGTAGGAAAAAATATGAAAAAAAGACACCTGATATATGTGGGACTGCAAAACTTGGGCTTTATTCCATTAAAACATTCATTCTGCAAAAGCAACGCCTACAGTTTGCAGCCAGATGAATTTAAAAAAGCAACAACACGGCGGTCTCACTTCTCTTTACTTGTCTTGTTTTACACCGTATTAGATACAATCCATCTGGTGTTCAGGGAGAAATAGCTGCAAAAATGTCCTTGTCCTAGTCGTTTCTGTTCCTGGCTTTTGAAACAATGTCACAAAACAAATCAATTAATCAATCAGAACCAGCACTGAAATATGTTCAGATCCCCAAATGACCTTATAAGGTTTTCTTCTTGCCCTAGAAGTGTAAACTAAATCTTGCTTCAAACTCTTGCTACTGGGAGAATGTTAGGAGTGGACTCTGGCAAATATGACTTCTATTCAGTGCAAGTATTTACACGCATGGCCTTGTTCCTACCATCATCACCGTTAGCTTTAGTAGCAATTCAGCAATTAATGCTTCCAAGTGAACAGTAATTAAGTGATGGGATCTTTTTCTTACTCTGAAAAAGAACAGGTATTTTTTTCCCCCCAATAATAGTTGAACCACATTCTTTGCATGCTGTCCTTTATTCACTTAGGCAAAAACATTTTTCTCATGCTGTGGGGCAGGAGGGGGAGGGTTGGACTTTCAAAAATGGCATGTCTTCTACTAGAAGCTGGCCAGAGGTGAGCTGGTTTGGTTAGTTTGTTTGGGGGTTTTTAATCGGTTATGAAATGACTATTTAGAAAACCTTTTCTTTAGGAAAATGCGTATAATAAACAGATTCCCACGATAGAATAGATGCAATCATCAAACACTCCTGGGTTTTGTGTCTGATCTAGATACACACCTTCTAGCCTGGGCAAATCGCTTCAGAGTCATGCTTTTGTCCCGCACCGCAACTGAGTTCCTTTATCCTTTTAACTCTCAGGCCGATATCTCGCGAGGTCTTGAAAAACTTAATGGTAAAATCCAAGTTCTGCCCTACACCTGCGTTCTCTGCAGCTCATTGATTTTTACCCCTTCTCTGCTGGCACCAAGCCTTAGCAGAAGGGACTGTGTGCTGCTCTCTTCTCAAAGAAGAGAAATTTGCTCCTCAAATTGACCCTCCAGGAAGAATTCTGCCTCTCTTGTAAGCAGCTGCGGCAGCAGGCCATAAATAAAGAATAACAAGGCTCCATGTTGTGCTGCAGCCTCCACAAACAAGGCGAGAACAGCAAGGATTTAGACATATTTATCTATCAAACATTTCCTTCTTTCTCCAAACTCTCAAGAAGCATCTGAAGTTTGTATCTCTCAGTCAAGTTTACTGAACGGTAACTGAGAACACGGTCAGTTCTGTCGTGGCTGTTTTGTCGTAGGCAGTAACCAAACCCACTATGGGGAGAGTAAGGAGCATTTTGAGGTGGCAGGCTGCATTAAACCCAGCTGTTTGTCCTCTCTTCTATGGTGTTTCCACAAGGACACACTTAAACCCGACGGAAGCAAATACACTAACGTAGTGTATGATAGAAAAGGATTTAGAAAAGGATTACACCTATATATGGGGGATAAAAATATCCTTCATTAAGATTATCCTTTCAAAGGGATAATGATCCTTTTTTAGGGTACAAACCAACTGCTAAGACTCTACACTGAAAATGAAATTCCCGCATCACTCTTGATTATACATGTGTCACAGCTCCGTGGAACACCCCGTCGCGGCTAAAGGCAGGCTAGTGTTTTGTCAGCTCTGAATCAGTGTGCCACTTCCCAGGCTCCTTACCACACCAAACTTATCCAGCTGGTTCTGCAAAACTAGAGAGTAAATAAATAATAAATGATAAATGGCATGCCTATCGGAGGTTAAAAACACGAATTCTTTTGTGGTTCTAGCAAAAGGCCAGTTTTCATATACACCCAAACAATACTAGAAAACCTGCTTTCAAGGTTGACTGAAACGCTGCCCTTGGCTAGTGATGTTCTCCAACTGACCCTCAGTGGTTAGCGTGAAGAAATTTTGTTGTATTACAGCTACTACTTTGACGTCCTCCACAGCTTCCATGACCATTTTGTTTGCTTGCTTGAGAAATGAGCAGTATTTACATTGACTGTCAGTAAATTTTTGCTTCCCAGTGAATTGTTTCCTACAGAATTAATACCGATCTAAGCCACCCACAGCACAGCTGGTCTGTGGGTATACTGGCACCCAGTGGTCCAGAGCCTCAGCTGCAAGCATCTTTTACTTGTTGACTCAGGAGAGCTGTAGGCCACTGGAAAATGTCTGACCTCCTAGCTTTCCATTCAGTTTTTGGTGGGTGATCGGTGATGCTTTGAACCATGTTACATTAAATAAACTGTGTTTTCATATCACTTGGGAGAGAAATAATGAAGTGCTGGTTTTGCCTGTTCATTTTGCTTGGCTTTGTTACAAGGTCCTTATAGGAAGGAGGCTGAACAGAAAAACATGCAAGGTGACAGTGCTGTGGGTTATCAGTGCAATGGAAACAGGTATTCGAATGCTCTCAAAGAACAACTGTTACAGTGGGGACTGCAGCAGTGGGATTTTTATTCTCTGCCAACCGAGTAGTCATACTGTGGGGTGACAACAGAAGACAGAGACTAAACAAGGCTAATCTGACGGAGAAACTGAATAGAGAAAAGCTTTGGGAATTGTCTGATTTTCTGATTGTCCTGCTGACCCGGTTTCCTCAAGCACTATCTTTTTCTCCCTCTCCTTTCTTTTGATATACATTTTCCACAAAAGATCTAGAGCTGAACTTGATACAGGCATGTGTTTTCACCTTCTAGTAAGGACGCTGTATGTACGCAACTTAGTGACAAACTTGAAGCGCTTAGGCCCTATGTAATGCCTTGTTGGCCAACTTTGACTCACAGGAGCTTTGAACCAGACCTGTATTTCCAACAAAAAATGGTGAAATGACTTTTTAAAATAACTGACTTTTTGCTCCTAGAGAACAGCCAAAGTTGGACCCTGGGGTAAAAATCTGAGGCCTACAGGGAGTCCACACACAAGACGTAAATAATACTAAATATATGGAGAAAAATAAACGTCTGTGACAAAGAGGAATAAATTCACCTAAGTACACACTAAAATGTCAATTTATTCCTCTTTGTGTCAGACGTTTATTTTTCTCCATATATTTAGTATTATTTACGTCTTATTGGTGCTCCAGTATTAATATTATTCCTTTATTTTTGTCATATTTGACATTTTTATGGATTCTGAACTTGTTTCATTCCTGAATACGTCATTTTTTCTACTGTCCCTTAAATAACCTTTTGTCTCTTGTGATTCCTCTGTGTATTTATTTTTTAAATTTTTCCTTGTCCTTAGTCCACTACAAATTTAATTCAAATTAAAGCCATTTTAATCTGTTCTTTTCCCCAGAACAAGCTTCTTTAGTTGCTTTATTTCTGTTACCTTGGTCCAACTCTGATTAAATGGATAGCTACGGGGGAAAACACCAGAAAAACCAAAAAAAACCCAACCAACCAAACAAAAAAAACCCCTACCAGAAATCTCCATTCCATTAATAATCATCATGAACTCTCTGTAGAGCAGCAGTTAAAAACTGTTCTGGTCAAAAAACTAAGGAGATAAAAATCCCCACAATCCAAACCAAAGAAGACCTGATCTCATTTATTTAAAACAGTTCTATCTCAGACTCTTCCCCTCACCATTAGTGTGGGATTCCTTTTTTGATGTCATTTTACTGGCAGTGTTAGGTACAGCAATTCCTACCTAGGCAAGATGCCCATTGATGCTGATGATGTGATGCCAACTTACACTTCGCTGCAGGAGCCCGAACCATAAATGCCATGCTACTGTCATTCAGTTAATCAACCTTAACATTTTGCTCCAATTACTGTAACAGCCAGAGCTACATTTTCTCTCTCTAAGATCAGAGCATTTGTCCAGGATTTCATTGTTGCTAATAGAGCAACCCAGGGACTGCGCTCTAGTTGTTGAGGATTGCTGGAGGCAGATCTTCAGCACATAAGCAAAGACAATCACTTCCACAATTCCAGACACTCCTGGGGTTCACCTCTTGCTCCTGGCACACTGGTTTTAAATAGACTAACTGCAGCTCATTCTCACAGATGTACTCAGAAGTCACGTCTGCCTCTGTTGTCTGAAAATACCCATTTCCATTGATACCTGGGGTGTTGTCAAAGGCACTTCTAAGTTGTGCTCTAACAGGGAATGCCAACTACTAACACAACTGCAGCATAAAAGGGAGAACTTTATATCTATTTCTGTGCACTTTCCTTCTTTCTTACCAGCAACCCTCCTTTTCCTGAGGAGGAATGGCTGCATATGACAGCTGTACCACCACCTGCCAGTCCTTGTGATTGGAAAGAACATACCCAACCTCACAGCAATACTTCAGCTTGGTACAGGCACAGACCTTGGTACAGGCAATTCCCTTGTTCAGAATCCTAGACCACAGCCAAGTTGACAGTATTTGCAGTAGGCAGGCTTCAAAGGATCCAAAATAGTTGCTGGGCTTTTCTCAGCCCTGCTGTGATTCCTGCACCTTAGTAGCTGAGGAATGCCACGGCTGCAGCTTGCCGGCTTGAGATAGGAGCAGTGGTCGTGGCATGCCATTCCAGAGAGAGTGCCACCCTCGATTTTTAAAAGCCTGGCTATGAAGAAGAGACGTGACCTGTCCATGCAGATGAATGAAGATGGGGCTTGGCATTTCTCATGAGTCTATTAGGTGGTTGGAGCTGCTGCCAAGACATGTTTAGGACAGTGGCAGTTGCACAGAGGTGAGTGTTTAAGTCTCCTTGCCTGACCTTATATCAAAAGGCAGCAGAACCATGATGGTTTGTACAGCTGTTCTCTCCTTTTCAATTTCTATCGGGTCATCCTGCTTCCTGGGTGCAGCCTTATTGTTTGCTTCATTACTCATCTGGAGTCAGCCTAAAATGTCTTTGTGGCTCCTGATACTTAAATATAAAATGTTTTTAAATTATTATTTAAAATGTTGCAGTCTTCAGACTTGGCTACTGAATTTTGCTATGAACTATTAGCTGATTAAGACACAAATGCTTTCACTGAGTGCTTTATCACATACTTCAAAGAGGGCAAATTACCTTCACTCAGTGCAGAGTGCAGAGGGAACTGGTATGGAAACCAGGCGTAAGGTATAACGGGTTTATGTTTTAGTTCTGATGATCCTTAGTTTAGTTTCCAAATGATTCTTCTTCAATGTTGCCAGGCCTTTGGTAACCAAGTCTTGAGGGCAGCTCGTAATTCCATGTTATTCAGTGGGAGAAATGAAACAGCCCTACTACTAAAGGAATAAATGCATGTTTATCCATAGAAGATCACTTCTACTTAGTTAAAGAAGTCTAGCCAGTGAAGTCAGACGACAAAAGAAATCAAACTTCACAGGTACAGAAACTTGCCTGAAAAAACTACAGCAAACTTACTTGTTAAGTACTGCATTAATTGATGTCAGATGCAACTGATGTGAGACCCTTGTCAGGGTCCCTTCCTGCTTCTCTTTTTCTCCTCTATATCTGTATCTTTCTTTGGGGAGAGAACAGATTGCTTTTCTTTGCCAAAATTCTAAATCAACAGTAACCGTTGATGATGATGATGGCATATTTATCCCCTGACGGTGATCAACAGGAGCACTTCGCTTACTCTGACTCGTTTTTGCTTGCTGTCTTTTTGCATTCTAGACAATTTCCTTTTCTAGAGAAGCACATGCCAGCTTATTTAGCAAAACCAGACAATATACCTATGAACTCTTGTTTACTCCACAGAAGATGACAGTGCAAGATGTTCCTGATGCCTTTCCTACAGTGGATGTCCCAGACCATGCCCATTATACAATTGGAGTTGTCGTTCTTATAGTGGGTATCACTGGATCCCTGGGTAATTTTCTGGTCATCTATGCTTTCTGCAGGTATATTTCTTTTGGATGTTTTTTTAAATCCTCTAATTTATGAATTTTAATGGTACCTCGACTGTGCTCTGCAAAGGAAGTGCAGGCATGCTGTCAGACTAAGCAGATATGGTAAAATGGACCAAGACACATTGCTGTAGGAAAAAAAAAATTATAACCTGTCACTTCCCTCTGACTTCCTCCCATTAACCATAGCTATAGCAAAGCTGTTAGCAAAACTGCTAAGAATCTCTCAGATATGCAAAGCAACTGAAAGGCAGCCAAAGCAGAAACCTCCCAGTGAATTTTTTTTCTACTGGCTGAACTATGTCTGCTCTGGACTGATGGGATGTTTGCACCTGTGTCTCCCATCTGTTTGCTCTGGTTTAGATGCTTCCTTCCTTCCTCCTGCTGCTTGCTGACTGGGTTCTTTTCCTCCTCTGTTCCTTACTGGCCATGTCTCTTGTTTTCACATTTTCTAATACTTTGCTTATCTCCTTTTAACTAAAGCCACGTTCCAACTTTTCTCCCTGAAGGACATTGGATCTCTGACCACAATGTGCTATTTTCAGCATTTGTGTTCTCTCATCTTGTTTGTTTGTCACACCGGGGCAGAGCACTGGCATGATGTTGAGGCCAGGGAGCTTCTACTTCATGATTGGTCCTTAGGCACTAATGTAATAAAATAATAGCAATTACATGATAATTTGCTGTGTTGACTTAAATCACTGGAGCATAGACAAGAGTAGTCTGGGACTCGGGCATATATTTATGGGGTGCATTAAATAGGAAGATTCAGTATGTGCATTCAGACTAGATACCAACACTTAAGTGTGAATGACATGGCCTTAAGAACAGAAAAGTTGTTGGCAGGCAGACCAGATACGAGAGGATGAAGAACCTGAGCTAGCTTAGCTCTATGACCGGTCCCATACAGGAATGCGGTTTCCACTGGAGGACACCGCTTGTCTTCATTTGAAGGCGTTATTAAGACAGAAAGGAATACTGATTGCAAAGTAACGAGTACATCAGAGGTGTGGAGAACACATCACGTGCCTACAAAGCAGTCTCAAGTAATGGCAAACAGTAAGACAAACAGCTGCCTGAAACAGAAATATGTCGTTACTTGGCAGACTACTGAACATCTACAGACAGCACACAGCTCTCCAGGCCCTGGGCTGTGTGGAATGTCTGGACTTGTCACTCTTACCAGAGGGCAGCAGTGACACCACCTGTGTGAGCTGTCACCGGGTCAATCTGCTCAGCCTGGTGGCAGAGCAGAAAAAGGTGGAGAGGTTGAGAAGTATCAGGGCATGTGAGAAGGTGATAGATGGGTGGAGCCGCAGCCTGAGGCAAAGGCAGCAGATGGAGGCTCTGCAAGAAGCAGATGCCTGCCCTCCTGTCACCGGGCAGAAGGAGGGAACCTAATGGAAACAGGTCCCTGCTCGGGGTGCCAGGGGGATCCCTGTCTGGCCTTCCCAGTTGCCTCTACACAATAGATATGGGGCTCTGGAACTGGAGGCCCAGGCAAATGAGGA
>JANIJG010016391.1:23319-47719 GCA_024611175.1 Megaceryle torquata
TGTGCCCAGGTGGCCAAGAAGGCCACTGGCATCCTGGCCTGTACCAGAAACAGCGCGGCCAGCAGGAGAAGGGAAGTAATTGTGTCCCCATACTCGGCACTGGTGAGGCCACACTTCAAGTACTGTGTGCAGTTCTGGGCCCCTCGCCACGAGAAAGGCATCAAGTTGCTGCAGTGAGTTCAGAGGGCAACCAGTCTGGTGAAGGGTCTGGAGAACAAGTCTGGAGAGTCTGAGGGAACTGGGGTTGTTTAGTTTGGAGGAGTATGACTTATTGCTCTCTGCAACTACATAAAAGGAGGTTCTAGTGAGGTGGGTGCAGCTTCTTCTCTCAAGTAAATAATGACAGGACAAGAGGAAATGGCCTGAAAGTTGCAGCAGGGGAGGCTTAGACCAGATGTTAGGAAGAATTTCTTTACTGAAAGAGTTGTCAGGTGCTGGAAAGGGCTGTTCAGGGAGGTGGTGGAGTCATCGTCCCTGGAGGTAGTAAAATAATGTGTAGATGAGGCACTTCAGGACATGCTCTAGTGGGATGGTGAGGTGTTTGTGGTTGGTTGGTTTGTTTGTTTTGGTTTTTTTGGGGGGTTGGTTTTGTTGACATTTGGAGACAGTGATCTTAGAGGTCTTTTCCAACTGTGACAATTCTGTGATTCTGTGAGCCATCATTTATTCTGGTATTTTTCAGTTGTGTCTAAGACTGAAAATTTGAGAAAGGAGTTAAAAAGTTACACTGAGCCCTAAATGGAGGAGCTCTCACTTGAGCTTTTATCTGTACCCTTTAAAACACTGTACTATAATGCTGTGAATAAGACAGAGGCAGGATACACTGAAGGTTGACTATTGCTCTCTTAAAAGGCAGTGCCTGAGCCAGTCAAGTGTCATAGAGAAGAATTAATGGAAAACAAAATGCTTCATCCAGTACATAGTGAGTTTGCTTAATCCCTGTGTTTGGAAGTCACTGTTGATTTTATCAGCAGTGGAAAATGCACTCCCCTCCCCCCACTTAACGCGACCCAGATCCAGAAATCCATTGAGTACCACAACTTTAATTTCCTGTTAATCATGGACACACACTGCACTGGGTCAGAATACTTAAAGAACAATACGATTTAGAGCCATCGCTGAGCAGGTTATCAAAACAATCCTCTAAAGCACACAGGAGTGTTTGGATGTAAAACTGACCCTTGCTTCTCTTCTCACGAGGGAAGGGAGGAGCGCTGCGCGGTAGCTTGCTAGGTAGGGTGCCTTGGCATCTGTGAAGCGGCCAAAGCTCACAGGAAAGGGTAACACGGTAATTAACGGTGCAGCAGTGTCTAGCAACATTCCTTCTGATCTCTGTAGGAGTAGGAGCCTTCAGACTCCAGCCAACACATTCATCATCAATCTAGCTATTAGTGACTTCCTGATGTCCATTACGCAGTCTCCAGTTTTTTTCACCAACAGCCTCCACAAACGCTGGATTTTTGGTGAGAAAGGTTTGTATATATTCTTTCTAAGATATCGCTAAGTGTGTTCTTACCGTAGCAGCACCTAATCTATTATTTCCTTACTCTCAGGTACACTTGCAATGTTGAGAACCTTTCTCAACGTTGTTTCAATGTTGACACAAATCTTTCTTTGAATATTTTTGTCTGTGAGCAATGCCCACCCCGGAGAGGAAAATTACATATGTGAGATAGACACAGAGATGACACAGGCAATGTCAGGCACAGGATTAGTCCTCTTGCCAGCATTCTTTCCCAGTCATCTCATAACTTAGTTACTGGCAAAGTCCTGTGACAGAGAAGCACCACCAGCCTAAAAGCTCTTCTAAGTAACCTGCTGTGGAACTTGCACCTGTCAAAAGTAAGTTTTCACAACAGAAACTTTAACTGAATGTTTCCTGTGCAGTAAGTAAATGTGGAATGAAGGTGCTTTCATCCTTCCGATATAACTGTAGTAAGAGGAAGACTGGTCTTTGCCTCTTCAGCAAGTATTGACAGAGAGGAAGGTCAGAGAAGTACTGTTGTTTTGATCTCTGATGACCCAAAGCACATTTTTTTTTAAGTTTCATGAAATGTTGAATTGCATACGTGTTAAAATAAAAGCCAACCCAGCCCCCTGCTTTTAATCATTAGGTTGTTTGAATAATTAAAATAATTTATTAATATATTCATAGTCTCCATATTTATTTCAGTTATGCTGACCTTTAGATATAAGTGGTTCCACGACATCAAAGTAGTTATGATCCATTGCTAAGCAAAACAACTGTTTCTGTGGGAGCTGCAGTAAAACGAGGTATTGATGGACTGCTGAAATGATCCCACTAGAAACATCAGAAATCACTGAGTGAAGATATGTTAAGTATCACTGTCTCCAGCAGTTCAAGCAAACAAAATGTTTGAAGTTTATCTCTATGGATAGTGTAATTAGCAAGAGAGACAGCAGCTTTGAAATAGCATTACAACTGCAGGAAAATTGAAGTTCCGTTGCTTTACAAATTCCAGAAGACATGAGTTCACAAGAAACATAGACTTGAACTCTCCCAGAAATTAATTAGCATGGGTAGATTAATTTCACTGCTACTTCTGTCATCTTCATTGAAAGGCTGTGAGCTGTATGCCTTCTGCGGAGCTCTTTTTGGCATTACATCTATGATCACTTTGATGGTGATTGCCTTGGACAGATATTTTGTCATCACAAAACCTCTGGCTTCTGTTGGAGTGACATCTAAGAAGAAGGCCCTAATAATCCTGGTAGGAGTCTGGCTGTACTCTTTGGCTTGGAGCCTCCCGCCCTTCTTTGGATGGAGTAAGTGAAATGGAATCTTTTTTTTTTTTCCTTCACAGCACTGGATTAAAGATTGGTTACAGGTACAGAGGAGGGTTGAATTGATAGCTTGTATATTAGGCTTGAATAAATCAATTTGAAGAAAACTGATGTCCTGGTTTGGGGTTAATTATCATAAACAATTGCTGGCCCAAGCAGTTGGGAGGGGCTGCAACTGAAAGGGGTCACAGCCGGGATAAACAATGGAACCAGTGACTGGGATATTCAATACTCTATTGAGTCATGCCCCTATATAAGGGGAGGGCTGGCCCAGTGTGGTGGGGTTGTTTTGAGCTTGCTTCTGTGTGGTTAGAGCAGGGAAAGCTGAAGTCTTGGGTGCAGGTAGAGCTTTCCTGGCTTCTCTTACTTGCTTTGTGTATCGTTTCATTAGTACTAGTACTGTTGTTTTCTTTTCTGTGTTGCTTTATTAAACTGTCCTTATCTTAATCCCCTGGGTCTCACCTTTTTTTTCTTCCTCACGATTCTCCTTCCCATCCCACAGGAGGGGGTGTCGGGGGGGAATTGATGGGTGAGAGGCTGCATGGCTGCCAGCAGAGGTGAAACCATGACAACTGATAAAATATGTATTGATCTCTACTCAAAAGAAAGAAATCCATCACGTATTACAGTGAGATTTCTCCTTAATCTCATTATTTACTGAATATAGAGTGGTAGATAAAGACAAAAATGATAACCTGCCTATTATCCCATACCTACTTCCATTGAACCAAATTCAACAATATAAAAGGGAATTAAACAAATTTATGTTTTTTTCTGGTTACTTTTTTCTTTCCCAAAGCTGCTGTGTAAAAAGTAGCATCAGTCTAAATTTCTTTACTCACATAGAAGAGGAATACAGTCTGAGCATTTTGTGCAAGTACACCTTCAGTAAGTCTTGAGTACGTTCTAGATGGGTAAATTGCACTAGGTATCGGTCCCATTCTCCATTCAGCCATTGCTATCTTCACTAAGGCTTCCAATAAGGATGGATTTAGTAATGACTAACTCATTTACTTCTGTAAATCTAATTTTACACCTGCAAATTGGAGCACACAGCGTATTGAGCCTTGCAACTTTGAACAAAGAGTTTCCGTTATTCTTCCTTATTTGATGAAATTTGTTTCCTATGAGTCACCAGTTTCAGTCAGTAAGTTAGAATGAACTCATCATTCAAAACTCCAGCCAGTTATTGTGATCTCTAATTCCAGAAGAGAATGTGTCAGCTCAGCAGAGGTGAGAACTCAACAATGTTTGACTTTCCCAAAGGATGCTGCAACCAACTCAGCTGCATAGTTTCAGCAGATTTTTGTTATTGCCTTGTTATTATCATGAGGCATGTTTAAGCAGACAAACTGCAATACTGGGAGAAGCAGCTTTTAGTTGAATGAGGAGCTGTTAGAACAACCAAATGGCAATTTAGTCTTAGATTCTAAATTCTTAGTTGGTGGAGTAATTGCTTGAAGGGTGCTGTTATCTTGTAATTGGAATCAAACGGTACCCTCAGTATTAATTCTCATATGGTAATCAGATGCATTTGAGCACACCGAGTGCAATATTTTTATGAGTTCAACAAAAACCATCACTGTAAAAAGAGAAAATCCAAAGGTAAAAAGACGCTGCTGTTGACAATTTATTTACTTAACAGATTGAAAGATTCTTTAAGGAGATTATGTCAGGCAGAATATTATGTACATATGAATGATTTATTTTTTTTTTACATGTACTCAATTTCACAACAAAATTAATTTGATCTGCACAATAAATCTTCCTCCGTTTCACAGAAATTTATCTTATGTTCAGAAGCTTAAAGTGGTAGCAATCAGTTTAATTTCATTCTGTGGGGAGACAGCAATTTGACAGGAGATGGCGATATTTAAAAACAATACAGGTCAGATCCAAGACCCCACAGAAGTATTCGGAGAGATGCCTTTTTACTGTGCTGAACTTTAAACAATATTTAAGATCTTTAAATTATTCATTTTTCTGATCTTCAGCCTTAGGCTGCTAAATACAATAGGGCAACAAAGTAAAAGAACAAAAAAAAGGATCACATAATTGTTTAGCTTGGAAAAGACTTTTTAAGATTATCAAGTTCAACCGTTAACTCAGCACTGCCACGTCCGCCACTAAATCATGTCACTAAGTACCACATCCACATGTCTCTTAAATCCCTCCAGGGATGGTGACACCACACCTTCCCTAGGCAGCCTGGTCCAATATCCAACCTAAACCTTCCCTGGTGCAACCTGAGGCTGTTTCTTCCTGTCTGAATGCTTGCTACTTTGGAGAGGAGACTGGCCTCCACCTCACTACAACCTCCTTTCAGGTAGCTGTAGAGAACAATAAGGTCTCCTCTCAGCCTCCTTTTCTCCAGGCTAAACAACCCTAGTTCCTTCAGCCATCCTTCTTAAGATGTGTACTCTAAACCCTTCACCAGCTTTGGACACGCTCCAGCACCTCAAAGTCCTTCTTGCAATGAAGGGCCCAAAACTGAACACAGCATTCAAGGTGCAGCTTCGCTAGTGCCGAGTACAGGGGGACGTTCGCTCCTCTGGTCCTGCTGGCTACACTATTTCTGATACAAGCCAAGATGCAGTTGGCTGCCTTGGTGTATCTGGGCACACTGCAGGCTAATATTCAGATGGCTGTCAACCAGCACCCCCAGATCCTTTTCCAACAGGCAGTTTTCCAGACACTCTTCTCCGAGCCTGTAGCATTGCCTGGGGTTGTTGTGACCCAAGTGCAGGACCTGGCACTTGGCCATGTTGAAATACTACCACACAGCTGGCCTCAGCCCATCAGTCCAGCCTGGCCAGATCCCTCTGCAGAGCCTCCCTGCCCTCAAGCAGATCAACACTCCTGCTCAACTTGGTGTCATCTGCAAAATTACTGCAGGTGCCCTCAGTCCTCTTGCCCAGATAAAGATACTACACAGAACTAGGAGTGCTTTAGATGTAGAATCATGTATCCTTTTAAGAGAGTAGGACTAAATTGGATGTTATTCTGAGGGTCTAACTTCTGCACTCAGAATAAGGATCACTTCATGGCTTATGCCTTCTGTGTTTCTTTCCAGGTGCGTATGTTCCCGAAGGTCTGCTAACTTCCTGTTCCTGGGACTACACGACTTTCACACCATCAGTCCGTGCCTACACAATGCTGCTTTTCTGCTTCGTGTTTTTCATTCCTTTGATTGCTATCATATACAGCTATGTCTTTATATTTGAGGCTATCAAGAAGGCCAACAGGTAAGTGGCCAACAGTCTTAATTATCCTTCTGTTTATTTTCTTAAAACAAAGCCTAACAGAAGAAAATTGGGCAGATTTTCACTTTTAATTTGCATTCATGACTGAGAATCACCTGTCAGCAACCTG
The DNA here is from genome assembly GCA_024611175.1 of Megaceryle torquata. Lineage (NCBI taxonomy): Eukaryota > Metazoa > Chordata > Aves > Coraciiformes > Cerylidae > Megaceryle > Megaceryle torquata. The sequence goes on from JANIJG010016391.1 coordinate 29,497, forward strand.
TTGACAACCTGTCAACAGGTAACATGATAAGAAGCATTTTCCTTAGAAGGGCCGTTCCTGAATTTAACCCAAAGCTGTTCAGTATATTGTGGAAAAGGGTATGAGTGGCAGCAATAGATATCTGAAGGATGAGAAAGCACTACAGAAATTAACCAACCAAAAGAAATACTGAGGGGCCACCAGAGACACTGAGCAACAGCGTATCAACAGCTATTCCACAGAAAAATAGGTCGATTTGAACTACAAATACCATATTTAACACAGGGTGAAAAAGAGGTAAAACATTTAATCACAGGTCTCTGAAACAAAACCTATGGTTGTGAAAATAAAGGCCAGTGTCTGCCACTACATTTGTAAGCTGCAGATGTCTGTCCTGTAGATCTCAGCATATCTAGTGACACAGCTTAGAAGTACAGACTGAGAGCAAGGTAGCGAAATCGAACCAAGAGAAGCAAAGACTTCACTAGCTATATTAAATATAAGCATTGTTCAATAGGCTTGGAGACCTGATTTATGTGGAAACTCTTCCGGTACAGGACTGTTTCCTTCACTGAAGCACATATGAATTTTGCCACTGATTAGTGCAACAAAACGGCATTAAATTGTGAAGGACTGGTCACATGCATAAGTTAATACACATCAAAAGCACATGAGCTCTGGCTTAAGCTAGCATAAGAGTAATTGTTGCCCCATTTTATGAAGCCATTTGCTCAATTCCCTACCTTTTTTTTTTTTTTGGTATGTTTATTTCCCCTAGATCTATTCAGACATTTGGATGCAAACACGGAAATAAAGAGTTCCAGAAACGGTATCAGAGGATGAAAAATGAGTGGAAGATGGCCAAAATTGCACTGATTATCATCTTACTTTATGTCATCTCCTGGTCACCATACTCTGTTGTTGCTCTGGTAGCTTTTGCTGGGTAATTATGAATGCATCAGCACAGGAATATTTAGTGAAAGGAAAAGGTGTGAAACTGTAAAAGACAGTTGAAAGTCAAAGCTTCTTGTCGAGTTTAATGCCTAAAGTGCATCCAAAACGTTCACATATTTAGGAGTGACATTCAACAAATGAGGCACAAATGAGACTGTGATTTTTTTTCTTAGTTTGACTTCAAAACAAAAAAGGAAAAAAAAAAAAAAAAAAAAAAAAAACCAAAGGGAAAAGATAACAGGAAAGTTATTACTGGCAACATAACAGTACTGTGCTGATGATTTCTGCATGCACATTCTCTATGCTAGGATATTTGGACTATCTGAAGTTTATTTAGCACCAGAACGCTAAATAAAGGGCCCAAAAAGAACCAGCCAGGGGTTGATACTCCTTTCCTTCTCCCCTTCTTTTACTTACAACAGTCTATTCATTATGTTTCATCAAACTGCTGACATTTCTTACGTGTGTAAGCAAGTTGAAAATGAGTACGTAGCTGCACTAGCGAGCTTTGTGATGCTGGATATAGAAGACTGTAAGTATAAATCATCTAAGCCTGTCCATCTATTTAACTTCCATTTTATGCAGTTACTTCAACTAAAGCATGGTACTATTAATACAGCACCTGTACACAGCTCAGCACCAGACTACAGTTGATACAATCCAGTTCAAGTAATGGATTGTGAGCCTGGATGTCTCGGCTCTGTGTGGGTATTTCTCCCATGTTAACACGTGAATTTTCCTGTGCTTCAGTTTAGTTTGATAAAAAGTCATGCTTTGTGCTTTAGAAACCCTTGTCAGTTGCAGATCCTGAGTAGAAGATTCCTGTGACAGTACAAAGGCTTCTATTTGTATTTTCCCAGTCAGAAATAAAAATTAGGTTTTCCTAAAATTGACACACAGGATAAATCTACTCACAGTGGAGTATTTTGGGAGGCAGGGGTGATTTTTTGCTACACACCTACAGAAGAGGCTACTGCGGGACCTCTTCTCAAACACAGCTTAGGAAGGCAGCTTCATAAACATAGCACTTCTAAAATCTTAAACCAAAGAAGTAAAAATGCTAAAGCAAGAGGATTCTCTCCCTTTCTGGCGCCTACCACCAGGGATATGTCACCAAGTAGAGACAGGGGAAGAGCATGAAGACAAAGAAATGCAGATACCAAGTAAATAAATAAATGAGGAGATGCTTTCAGCTAAGCATTTTAGCTACTTAGAACTGCCAGGCTGTCCCACACAATCAGCATCTACCTTAGGATGATCAAGTGCCTGCTGAACTTAACTTCTAGCCCGTGTTTCACACTGACAAAAATCTGAGCAAACGGATAATTTTATAACTTCACAATATGAGACCAATGAGCATATGCAAATTTTGGTCACAAAGACACTTAGTGAGGAACACAGCTTCATGCAGCTTTTTTTCCATTTCTGAACTATGCTTTTTAGGCAATCCTTCTGGGATTTTTCAGGGATTAATGGACCAAGACTGGAGGTCTTCTGTGGACTTTTATTACAATAAACTCAGATAAAATCACTGCATGCCACATACAGAAGGCAGGCACGGTGTCTGTGGTTATAGTCTTGGACTAAAGACATCTCATCTGACAAGAGTGACAACATACACAAAATGAAGGAAGAACCTTCATTTCTTTAGTAAATATTTTGGATGGGAAATACTGAGCTAGCACCTAGTCACGCTCACTAATATTGGTGGTTTACAGGTTGTCTTTTCTGGGAATGGATAGCTTAAACAAAAGCCCTGGTCACTGTTTGTTGCTGTTAGCTGAACTCTCCATCAGTCTTACAAAAGCACCATCTTGCTCATCTCAGGGTGAAAAGCTCCAGAATCTGTGAAGAGTTACACCTCTAACCAATGCTTTAAAAGTATGGTTAGGAGAAACCATGTTAGAAATTGTATATGGAGAACATGCTTATCAGAGAGAAGCCTTAAACGGCATCCCAGCATTCAAGCGGCTGACCAAATGATTCCTGTATTACCACTGGCTACACATTTCTATGTCATCACAGAGCATAAATATTCCCACAGTATGATGCAATATTTCTTCACTAGGATGATGAGCTGCCACCTACTTAGGCAAGCCTCTCCACTGCGTGTTTGCAGCACTGCTGTGGGAGACTGTCTTCCTCCCCGCTACGAGACCTCCTTCCTATGAGAGAGGATTGAGAGGAAAACCTGTTTTCTCCCATAATATTATAGGAATGCAAGGCTAACTGAAAGATAGGGCTTAGGCTGTCTTCTCAGGAAGAAGAGCAGTCATGAAGAAAGGATGTTATCTGTGGGATGAAAGACTGACTTACTGGGCTGTTTCACTTTGAACTCTTTCTACCAATGCAGGAAGAGGTCTTCATAGCCTCTAAGCAGGTGTGTGGAGAATTTGTCTGGTAGAAGCTGCCTGTGAACTGTTATAATTTTGGTCTGAGCTGTTACTGTTGACTTTCTTCTGACCAAGACTTTATGGGACACTTCAGGCTGTCTTCAAAAATTAACTGGCTGATAGCAGCACAGCAGACAGACATCATAGTTCTTTTATCCTTTAGGGTCACATCACCTGCATATATGCATGGCCACAGTAACACGTGAGCATAACAAATAACACCTGAGACTTTTTAGTTCAGATCAGACAATAAATAAAGTTTGAATAGGAAACCAGATGTATTAGTTATCCTTCCCTATAATGCCTCATTCTGCACACCTATACAGGGACCTGTTCCTCAGCAAGTATATCTGCTGAGTTTGGACAGACAGATACTCTGACGAATGCACATTCACTTACTGAAGGCAGACTGTGTCCCTCAGATAAACAACATGGGAACTGCCACCATCCTGAGTTGTCACAGTGAAAGACAGCGAGAGGACCCCTGAGAAAATGGTATTTCTCAGAAATGCAATTAGGTGTTGATCTCTACAGCAAAGGGTGTCACATTTGTTCTCTCACTGTTCGAGTGCAGAAGTCCCCCTTTTAGTCTCTAGAACACTAATAAAGCGTTGTCTTCTCAGAGGATAACGGCACGGACTGTGTAGGACTCAACACTAAACTTCTAATGCATTTGCATTACTCTAGGTATTCCCACGTCCTAACACCCTTCATGAACTCCATACCAGCTGTGATTGCTAAAGCTTCTGTCATCCATAACCCCATCATTTATGCCATCACTCACCCCAAATACAGGTAAGTTCACTCTTATAAGCTTTGTTTAAAATAGCAAAGACAATCATATGGTAACTGTGACTTTTAGGACTAGCTCCTGAACTCTGCTTTACCTGCTGATTTTACCCCTGCAAGAGAGTCTTGCCCCCCCCAGGAAAAAACTTCTCAATGCCTGGTAAATGTCAGTGGAATTTGTACTTGGAACAAATTACTGTGCAGATGGGAGTTAGAGATGTTTATGGATACTGATCTGTACTTACAGAATACATGATAAAAAGTAAAGACCTTCCCACCTCAGAGGAAAGCACCGTAAATTTTTTTACTATCTTCATGAGAGGCGCAGGCATTTGCCAGTGTTGCAAATAGCAGCTTGTTAAATTAACCAGAGCAGCGAGAGATGCAATTCAGGGAGTCAGTCCACAGCTTCTCTATTTCATGGGTCCTCCCCACCTTTCTTCAAATTTTCCTATTTCAGATTTTTCTTCTGAGTTGTAACATCCAAGGTCATTTCCACATCGAGTCCAGATGCAGGCTGTGGGATCTGACAGATGGCAGCAAAGCCATGCTATCGTTTCACTTGGTTCAAAGACCTAACGAGGAAGTAGATAGAGGTGGGCATGGACAGCTAAGTGGGGAAGGCCAGGAGGAAGAGGAAAGTTAGGCAGAAGAGTTTCCTTACGTTGCATATTAGGAAAGAAATAACTATAATTGCACATTTTGTACTACAGATCGCTGGCAAGCAGATGTGTAAGAGAAAGCTAGAATAGCTGCTTAGGGGAAGATTAAAATAATTCATTATGTGGTCCTCCTGTGAGGTTCAGTTTAAAGGGACAGAATTTTATTTTTTCCCTGATTAAACTGAAAGCATATAAAAATTCATTTTAATAGCTCCCTTCGGTTCAAAGAGTTATATTTTAATGCCCTTATCCCTGTCAAGCAATAAATTTGAGTTCTGCAGAACACTGTGAATAAATGATATTGCAGGGTGATTGTATATGAGATACTGGATATCTGGAAAACTCTTTTTGTGCCAGTAATTTTCCAGTCCATCCAGCATTAGTTCATCTCTCTGAATAACTGCATTGTTTATGATGACTGAATTTTTGTGCTAAGAGAAAAAATCTAACTGATTCTACCTCTCATCTATTAGAACAGCCATTGCAACATATGTTCCTTGCCTTGGATCCCTGCTGAGAGTTTCTCCTAAAGACTCACGGTCTTTCAGCAGTTATCCCTCCTCCAGACGAGCGACCGTAAGCAGCCAGTCTTCTGAGATGAGTGGGCCGCAGAAAGGAAAAACGCGACTGTCATCTCTCTCTGACAGTGAATCAGTAAGGGAGACAATTCCCATACGCCCATTTTTAATTGCAAAGTAACTGATTTTCATATAGAGTCCTTCAAAGTGATTGGTTCGTTAGATGAAATGCATTACAGTGCTCATTACAAGAGTGCCACAGGAAGTGGGGGGACAAAGTGAAATAAAAGACAGAAGGCTGAAGTGTAAAAGCAGAAGGTAAATCTTTGTATTCTTGATGGTTGGTGATGCTGATGGAAGATGGTACAACAGGAATTTTAGAAAGAAATGAAAGCTTGGAGTCCGAGCACCCTTGAAAGTCTGATCATACGTCTATGATATGTTTGTCTGACCACAGATTTGGACCTGGGACATGCACAAAAAAAGAAACTGCTCATCATTAAATAGTCCTCTAGTGACAGTAAGGTTGTAATGAAAAAGGTAATGCTTTCTGAAAATGAAGTGGGATGTATTTGGAAACATATTAATCACCAGCGCTAGACAAATCAGTAAATCCATTCAAGAATCTTTCTCACAGAAGACTTCAACAGCTTGCTGCTGCCAGTCTAAGTGAAACCAAATGTTTTGCACAGCAGCTGACAACAGGGCAAATATTTGGCATCCTAGGCTCTCCCTTGCAACCCAAAGTTAGATTACTAAGTAACTAAGCCCATGAGTTCACTGCAATTATTCCAAAAGAATTTTTCAAGTCTATGAAAAAACCATAATTCTCTTGCTGATTCCTTTTTATAGTCAAGGTAATAATTGTATCATTGCTTTCTCAGTAGTTAAAAGCTGCTTCTGGAAATGCAATCTTGACTGGCACTGTTCCAAATGAAAGCAATTTTTCCTTCCCCTTCTTCTGTGTTTCCATATCCTTCCCCACAGTTACACAAAAAGATGATCCTGATCCTCCTTAGAGCAATCGATCCGTTACGTATTAAAATTCTGGTACAGCATTACCAATTGGGATTCTCTTCTAATAGTAACAGACTCATCAGGCCAACTCCTCCAGCTCCATCAAAGTTCATGTTTTTCTATACCTCTTATTTTTATTTTCTTCCCTGGGAAAGTTTGTCAATGTATCAATAATTTAAAGGATCAAATATTGAAAATATCAATAACTGCTTTCGGTATTTTCAAGCAATTATGTACCTCACCTAACGGAAACTACGTCCGAAGCACATGGATTGCTTATGAAAAACCCTTGCTGCATGAAGCAGGTTTAATAACTATATTGCACTGCTGTGTTCTCCCGTTTTAAGGCAAAGTACAATGCAGAGAGAAAATAGGCTGGTCTGTCATGAGCTGCTCATCACAACCCCCTATGCTGGGGTTTATTATGATCTGTGGAATTCTGTTATTCTTCATCACTGTAATGAAAAGGCTGACAGAGTGAGGAAAAGGAACAGAATTTTTGACTTCCAGAAAAATCTGGTGTGCTGTGGGTTCTAGTCTCTTTTTCTGTTTTGTTTTCCCATTAACTAGAACAAGGTTTACAAAATCACAGCTCCTTCCTGAAACAAAATGCTTCTAAAGTGCTTGATTCTGCAGTCCCCAGACATTTCCTTCTATTTATTTCTGCTTCAGACCAAGCCACTTCGGAAACTTTGGCCCTAATTCCTCCAAACACCTGTGGTTTCTAATTGGGTGCTGCTATGGAAAAACTGCTACGAGGTGCCTCGGAGAACTTTTAATATCAGACCATAACAAATCACTATGTTGTTTGAAATTTTGCAGTGCATCCTGTGGAGGGGGGGTGGGGAATCAAAGACATAAGCTGAATTATAGGCTCAACAGACTTGATATTTGTACCTTTCATAAGCAAAGACGTTACGAAGTCATACATGGCATAACTTGGGTGAAATGCCTTTTATACAATATCTGTCTCTCTTACAATTTCTGCCTAGATAAAACTGATTCTCATGAGACACACTGGATGGAATTCTAAGGAATTTAGAGTGATTGTGTTGGTTGTATTCATTTTAGGGTTCTATTGACACAGAAATTGGTAGCCCCAGTATGTTATCCAGACATGCTAGCAGACAGATTTCCTATGAAACGGGTAAAGGCACAACTCAAACTACTGACAGAAGAGTCAAACCCAAACTGAAGAGCCATGATTCTGGGATTTGTGAGAAGGTAACAGAATGTGTAATAACTAAATTCTTTGTCAAGTGCTAGGTTAACCAATCTGCATATTTTACCATAATTAATCACGAAGGTTCCTGCAAAGATGGGGGTAACCTATGAATTAACACAATGAGTAATGACTTAGAGGTTATAAAAGGTCATCAGCTTTTTATTTCCACCCCGGCTCATTATTCAGCTGTCTTTGTTGCAATTCTGACATGCAATGGTGCTGTTTTAGTGATCTTAGTATCTGAATGGTATGTTGTCTTGTGTTTGGCTTTAAGTGTGCATTCACTCGTGCGTATTCCGCTGTCGAAATTACTTGGCCGATCTTTCCATTTTTTCATAATTCGCTCTCAAATGATCACATATGGAGAGAGGTAAAACCCAAGGCTATCTTTAGCATATCACTACTTTTCAGTCAGTCTTCTGTTGTCCCCTGTTTTGGTTTTTTTTTTTCCTATATTCTGCATTTTGTGTATGTAAAATATTGTGACATCCTTATATGTCGTTTATGTTTCTTATTTCTGTTCATTTTTCAGACAGCCGTAGACGCCGATGATATATCCATGGTGGAATTGAATGTCACGGAGTACGCTGCTAGACCTACTGTAAGAATTATTATTTTAATATTTGGCATGGGTATAACAAACAGAGGGAACAAAAACTAATGACAATCCCTGTCTCTGAGCACAAATTAAGTTATTTCTTGAGATGCAAAAATCACACGATACTTCCAGAACAATATAGAAAGCATGACCACAAAGGGAAGATCATTGCTGAAACTATGCAGAAAGAAAACACATGTACCACAGAGTTTTCCTTGAGTCCAGCTTCTTTAAGGGACTTGAATATTTTCTTGAATTCCATATGTCCCCGATGATGTCTGTGATTTCCTTGGTAGAATGTGGAAGCATTAATTTTTAATGAATAATATACACAATAAGCTGAGATCATAATTCTGATGGTTGTACTTCCAAGACAAACATAGTCTTGTGGCAAGTACTGCTATACAAAGGTTCACTGTTAACTATTTCATGTTCTCTGTTCTGGGTAGCAACAAACACCTAAAAAATGCAATCTGGAGGGAACCAGTCTAAGTTTTTGAAACACGCCGTATTAACCTATTCAGTAAGAAGTTGTGCTTGTGTCTATTTCTTCTTCCCTGTAGCAAAGCTACAGCATACTGCTCAATTTTTTTGACATCTGCCACAAGTGAGTCAATTTGCCTTCATTCTTGAGAGACACAGAAATTAGAGAAAAGAGTTGACAGATGAAAACAAGCCAATATTATTTTTGCACTATTAATCCCAATGTAATATAAAGATCTTAAATTATCTCTTTATTCTTAGCATTGATCCTTATGAGCTATTGAGCCTCATCCTTAATGCCCTCAGTTTTTGGTCCTGTGCAAGTGACAGCTAACGCTGCCGTTGTCAAAAAGTGCTAAATAATCTTCCCTCAATTCCTGTTTTCGCTTCATTCTCTAGCTTGCTTCCCCCTTCAAACTACCCATACTGTTAGGACGTTTGACATCATCCCTTGCCCCAGTGAAGCTCAACAGTCCCTTTCTGTGGAGGGACTTCTTAGTTGATTGAATTCATAGACTGAGCATACTGGCAGCACTTTTGTTCATAGTCAAATACGCTGTCCTTAGCCTGGCCTTTCATCAAAGCAGACCAGCTCTTAAGTGGCAAATGCAAAATCTGTGCTTTAGCATATCAACTTGTTTAACTGTCTTTTCTCACAAGCTGTTCATGAAGTATTAAATAAAATAAAATGTTGAGGTCTGCTTTTTCCTTTAAGTTTGGGTTTGGGTTAGTTGTGGGGATTGGCGAAGTGCTTATCTAAATATATGCACCTTTGCCATAGATGATGCAACCTGATCTCCTTGTAGATGTTTGTGATTTCTATTTCTTCTAAATCCTTGCATCCTGTAGAGAGGTGAGAGCCTGAACAGTACTGCACAAAGAAAAGGAGAGTCTAACCACGGACCGTCATCTGCCCAGATACCCAGCATTACAGTAACATACAGCAATGTCCAAGGAGTAGAGCTGTCTTCCAGATACAACTCCGATTTCCTGTACCCTGAGATCAACAGCCAAAAGCAGAACAAGAAGTCCAACAGCTAAGTGAGTGTTGCAAACCAGAATGTTACCTTAGCTAATACCTCTGGAGCAACTATGGACCAGCTGAATCCAAAATACCTTCCTACATTATGCTTAAATGCTCCTACAAAGACACAACACAAGACAAAAAAGGATAAAAGCAAGAGGATTAAGCTGAAAAGCACCAGAACTCTCCTCTGTGGTTCACTTCTTGATCAGATTCACATTGTAATTTTATTATCTATTCTTTATGCAGCTCAGGAAACAATTTCTTTCACTCGGATTTTAATCTGCTCGGGTATATTCCACCACTGCATGGATCTTACCTACAAGCCTCCTAGGATTAACTTGAGAGGAAAGGGTAGTAGGAGATTCAAAACTGGCCTTTGTTCACTTAGCGTAGTTTAACTTCAAAGCGATTATGGAAAAATAATACAGAGAGATTTTACTTCCTGAAAGTTGGTTTCTTCATTATTGTGAAGTTCCTCAACCAAATGAGTCAGTCAGTGCTCCCTTTTTTCCTTAGTAACACATCCTCCCTCACTTTCTTCTACAATCCAGTTAAAAGGCAAGTTAGCAGTACTATGAAGTCTCAGATCTTTATTTTAATTTCTGAGATGCTGGAGGAAGAGAAAGAAGTAACAATGAGGACAAGGCTATTATTGTCCTTTCCATACTTCTTTTTCTAACGGTCCCTTAAGAGACCAGTTTCACCCACTCTTAGCTAACCTTCCCAGAGCTGTATGAAAATATTAGGAAACTTCTTCCACTTATCCTCTAGCAGGTTCCACGAGAGGAATGCAGAATTCAAAACAGTGTTTGTACTGCAATGTCTTATGGGTAAGTCAATACATCTGCCTCCTAATGCTTCAAACTGGTTTACCTTTACATGTCCTTTTCTAAAGTAAGTCTTGGGAGGAGAAAGGTTAGTTCTCCAAAAATAGGTGTTCTAGGGATGTGTGGAATCCACACCATCCCCACTTCAGCATTTTATTTTTTCCCTCCTCTAAACAGCAGCATTCTTACAGTTGAAGTTTATTTCCACAGTGACTAAATCCATGGAGTTGTACTTATTTCCCCCAAAAGGAAAGGAAAAGAGTTCTATGAAACAGTGATTTTCTGCTTCTCCTTGATGCTAATTCTAGAACATAAGAATAAATGGACAAAATTAATTTGCAATTCATAGCAGTCTACATCACAAGAATGATGAGGACAGGTCAGTCCACAGTGGGGATATATACCTCCTGAGCCCAAAAGCACAGGGCACAAAGACCTACTGCAACAGTTCTTCTGCATGGCCCATCTAGTAGTTCTCCCTTTGCTTGCGATAATAGAGGGAACCCAGCAAGTAATTTTGTCCCAAGAAAACCAGTTCTTCCTTATGTCCATCAGAAAAAGCCATAAAAAACAATAAAAATGCAACTATCTTCTTCCTTTGGGGGTTGGGGGGGGAGGGGAAGCAATCAGTGGGTTCCAGAAGATTTGGGGCATTGTTTTGGAGCAAACTTTTGGAAACTTACTTCGAAAATGAGGTTTATTAAAAGGAAGGTTATTAAAATTAAATATGGAAGTGATTACGAATTCTGCAGCAGTTAGATCATGAAAAATTGGGCTGCTCAGGTTAATAATAAACTGCCAAAGGAAACTCTTCAACAATCCAGGATGTTTTTACATAAACGAAATCACAGGCATTAGAAATGGAAAGGAGCTATTACAGTTCCTCCCTTCACCTACCACAAGCGGATATTGTCTCCAGGCAGAGGATAATATTAAACTGGTAATATATGCAGCTAGCAATAAGGAGAAAGAAGAGAGAAAACATATCACCTTCAAACAGGAAGTATGTTCAAAGATATTCACCTTATCTACGTTTTTTTATTATGACTTACTGCTTAGGCTTTTAAAATTCTTTAAAAACATGATGTAATTTTTCTCATTCTTTGTCATGAAGGCCATTCAGGCTGGTGGAGACTGGGAAGAAATGCTAGTGGATGCTGCACATTTCATATGGTTCACAAAAGGTTGAACCTGTCAAGGAAATAGGTCAAAACTCACATGTGCTGTTTCATGTGTTAATAAGAAGTGCATGGTATGTGTCATTAAGACACATTTTGCTCCTGCCATGATTTGTTCCCAAGCAGTATTCTTGAAGACTGTACTCTGCACTCTTGCATTCTCTTCCACTTTTAGAGAGTATAAAAAGAATAGTTCCATGGCTAGAAAAGCCTTACGAATCCACAGCATGTTGTTCTTTATATCCTTCATCTCCAACATGTACTAGAGATTAGTTTGTATCTATAAAAAGAACTACAGCTGTTCATGCTCATCTACTTATAAGAGGCTTGAAAAGCATATATTAATTAGGAGAGTTTGTTTGGGAGCACTTCAAAACTCTTGTGCGTACTCCCTTCACTTCTACTGAGACTATAAAAATAATTCAGGGGGAAGCCTACAAAAATTATTTCACCTGAATATCTCTCCAAGTGATTCACACTGTAACCCCAGTGGCATTTTGGAATAAAACATTATTAGTTCATATTTCATCTCATCTTAGCAGCTTTATTTGTGTCCTGTATCCTGTACTTGGTAGCCATTCTTTCCACTTTGCTGTCTCTTTACACCCTTTAACACAGATGACTGATTGGATTAAAATAATTTAGGACTGAGATGATTCATATTTCAGTTAAAGTCAGCTGAACAGCCTGTTCTGCAGTGGAGAGACTGCCTGTAGTTTACCATGCACTTGAGTGTGTTCCAGTGACTTGGAGGTGTGAAAGGATTAGGGCGACACTGAGGCACTTCCCTTTGGCCTTTTGTACTCCAGCAGCTGTTTGTAGAGCAGTGTGCTGGCACGGGAATAGCACGCAGCGCTGTGGGCTAACAGACAAGCTGGGCTCAAGCTCAAATTCAGACTTGGGTCACAAGTGAAAATGTTTGGTCTGATCATCCAAGCAAATTCTGCAAAACTGCTGATAAATTGGGGGGCCTGCAAAGAAGGCGTCAAGAGGCAGCGTAATAAGAGGCTGTTGCGAGTCAAGGCCGAAGTACTGTGACCAACACTCACAGGTTGCCAGCCTTTCCAATTTTCACATACTGCCAGGGATCTCAGCCCCCAGTGTTCTGCAGGCTGCAGCCTCATTTTCCATACTTTTGAAAACTGTTTTGTACCAACCACTGGACTAAAAAAGTGTCACCATAGCATGTGACATTGAGTAAATTTTCACACATTCTCAGATAAGACAGGGTCCCTTGAAGTCATACGCAAACCCAACAACAAGCTTGACATTCAGAAAAACACCAAAGGCACCTCCTGTGCTTTTTGGGTGTTTCTACAGCTCTTTGGGGCATAAAATAGATATGTTACACGTGCTCCCATTGTCCTCAGTGTGACTGGTGCCATTCATAACTTAGGCCATTCCAAGCAGTGCTGCCGTGTGGCCCTTTTTCTGGAATCCCTCGGTGATAGACGTTACCATCTCCATAACTCTGACAGGACATCTCTCTGTGTCTGCCTCTGAAACCACTACTTCCACATGGCTCTATTGAAAGAGGGCTCTTATCTGCAAAGCAATGTTAGTAGCCGTGGTATTTCAGTGGCTGAAAAACAGGTATCTCAGTTCAAACACTTGAGCTTGTAGTCTTGCAGTTGTTAATGTCATAGGAATGTGAGGAGTCCCATGCTATATAAAAGCAATCTTAAAGAAAGAAATGATTAGCGCTGTCATTCCTAGCAACCATAAACAGGGGCCACAATCCCATACACTAAACGTTGCATGCAGAACACAAAGATTACTATATCTTCCTTACCCCATCAGATTTATAGCTTAAATGCTCATTTTCGAACTCATGCAAAGCTCACACTTGATGAGATTTAGAAGTTGTCTTACTTACATCCCTTCTCAGCACAGTAGACTCAGTAGATTATTAGTGTGAAGTTTAACAAAGCCCAGAAAGTTTATCTAGAGCAAACCTAGCCTTAGCAGTCTAATACAAAGCACAAAGAGTAGTAAGAATATTTTTTTGTATAGGAAAATACTTCTTTTAGTTACAACACTCATGGCAGCAGCAGGGCTCTGCCAGAGACACAGCACAGGAACTCTACCTGGCTTGCAGAGCAAAGGAAATGCTGCAAGAGTCGCATCAGTGCAGGAAAATGCTATTCAGTTTCTAAACACTGATAGCACCCCACTCCGTCTAGAGATGTCAGGATCTTGTGATACCAGACTGCAATGCTGGCCTCACAGTGGTTGGTTTGCATATTTCCTACAAACATTTTTGCCACTGAAATTGGGTCTAAAATTAAGATTCAGCTGAAACGGCGGTTAAATAGTATGACCGGTGGCTAGGAAGAATGGAAAGGGATTCATCCCTCTTTACAGTGAACTTTTCCTCCCTACCCCTTCTGGGTTTTGTTGGGGTTTTTTAAACTTACACAAACAGCAGTACTGATGCAGATTTAATACCAAAGATTTTTTTTTTATCACTTTCAGGAAAATTTTAAACAACTGTTGCCATGGAGACCTTATGTGGGAGAACCTTTTTAAGACCCACTTTCATTCGGGCTACTATAATATATAATCCGTCATAATCCATCAGATCTATGACTCAGAGGCACAGAAATTCACAGCAAAAACGGCCTAAGTAGGTCTTCTGATTATGACTGTAACTTGAAAGATAAGTTGAATTTGTAGAAAAACCCTTTGGAACTCTTATCAGGCTTGAGTGGAGTCTTAGGTATGCTGTAGAGCAGAGTGAGCTCCGTCACAGCACACAAACACAACCCAAAAGTAAAGCTCATCATGTGTCGCTCATTCCATTATTGTTTTGTCTCTCACTCCATTGTCTCACACTCATTACTGGTTTTGTCTCTCACTCCATTTTCTTTTATGGAGTCGTATGTGATTTTCTAAGATGAGTTTATCCTGGATAGTTAGCTCCTACATTACTAATGGGCAATTCTGTGGTAAGGCAGTTGCAGTATACCTTGCATTACATGAAACTGTGTTTCTTTCTCTTCACAAAGAATCTGATCTCAGGATTATCATCCAACTTCAGCATTCTACCTTGTTATGAATAATTAGCTTCAGTCACTAAAAAAATGAACAACGCTTATGTAAAAAAGGTGCTAAGGGGAACTTATGTGAACAATATTTTACCCACAAGGTAAAAACAAAGCCATTATTCATTTTCCTCAACACTTACACTTCACTGCAACTTTCACAAGTGTACAAGAGGATGGTTCAGAAACAGAGAAATGTGAGACTGCATCATTGGATAGCAGAAGCTCTCTCATGTAAAGTTGCATAAAGGACATCTCCTGAACAGGCTGTGGGACGCTTATGGGCATACTTAAAATTGCTATAGGTTTTCCACTGACTGAAAAAATAGAATTGAAAATCCATACCCTTCCACAGTGCCATGCCTGAAGGGTCACACCGGAAGTGACTGTACCACGAACATAATAGCACTTCCTTCAAAAGCTTCCCGGTCCTTAAAAATCTCTATTACACACGCCCAGATGAACTCTTTGGATTGGTGTATTTAATCTTTACAAAGGTTTTCGGATGTCTAAAGTTAATCGTGTGCATAAACATTTACACAACCCCTCAGGACAAACAACTGACATGTAGGATTTAAGAGTATGATAGGTCAGTACTAAAAGCTACCGGTTTTAAAAATATTTTTCCAGTCTAGTATTTGCTGCTAACTCCATGGAATTTGTCATCATGAGGCTACTCTCAACTAGCTTTTGCAGTTCCTTCCAAGATTCACAGCTGGTAATATAATTTCTTTTTTCCACTGTTCACACTTTTACTGTACAGTTATCAAAAAGTTTAAACTATACTATTAGATATGAAAGTCAGAGATTGTTACTGAAGTGGATGAGGGATACAGAGTAATTAATTTTCTCAAAAGAAATAATGTACATATGCCCACCATGCTGACTTCAATTATCATTTACAGGTATATTTTACTTTATAGCACAAGTCAAGTACAATCAAGCATTCTAATGGTAAAATGTAACTAATAAAAATCTGTATAATGCAATTGTGTACATTCTTTGATCAAAGAGCCCGATGTAATAATACTCCCTTAAGGAAGCTGAATTCTATAAATCACTGGGCCAAATTTTGCTCTATGGTACATAAGCAAAAAGGAAACTATCTGTGGAGAAGATGCTGAAACAGATCTATGGGGAGAAACAACTAATTAACAGGACACAATGTAAGACAGGGATCCTTGAAAGAAGGCTGAGGCCTCATAGATAAGGCTTGTCCCCTGAAGTCAGTGAAGTCAAAGAGGTAGTAGAATCATTTTTAGGGTTTTCTGCTCTATTAATGGGGCAAAAATTGCCAGTGGAAGAAGGCAGTCATTGATCAGCAGTGCCATTCAGGAAAGAAGTGCAACATTAACAGGATGAAGCACTATAAAATCAAACCAACAAGATTTTCACAACCTTCCCTAGATGTTGCCTAGAATGAAAATCAGAGAAAATTGCATAGTTCAGCCTGCTCTGAACACCAGATAGTTGTTTATTTCCTATCCAGATACGAGCTAAACTTTTCAAGGCCCACTTCCAATTTCATGCACATTAATGTCAAAGGATTTAAAGTAGGGTAATTCATCAAAGTTTGAGTTCCAAGTGTTAAGAACAGAGTGAGGCTCAGACAAAAAAAATTTACAAAAAGGAAAGAAAGAAGGAAAGAATAACACTATATTCTTAAAAACTTAAAGAAGCATTTCGAGTGCCTGAAGCATGGGGCAATTTTCACCGAGCACTGGATTCTCCAAGGTACCTGCCCAGTGCTGAGCTATGACTTCTAGGAAATCAGTTCTTCCTCAGACCTCGAGTAATGCTAATATGCACTACACTGGTCATAGTTGTAAACGCATAACCAGAGAACAGAATACACCTCAATGCTTTGGGCAATACCTCTCCCCTTATTTGTCTACATTGGCCACGCTATGCAAGTGCACTTCAAAAAAGAGAGGAAAATAAGAAAAGCAGGTTTAAAAACAAACCAAGAAAATGTGGGTTTTTAATCTTTTTTAACCAAAAGTTTCAGATTAGAATTTAGAAATCCTTTTCCAATGCTACTGGTCACTTTCATGCTGGTGAGCACATTGCAGAGAGCCTGCTCAGCAAAGTCCACATTTCCTAGAGATCCTTCCATTCCCTACACCCAGCAAAAAGTGACCAGTCAACCCTTTACCAGTTAATCTACAGGGCCAGAAGACAGACTCTTTCCAAGGACCAAGCATGAAACAGCTGCTTCTCACCTTGCTTCTCTTTGTAACCCTGATCTCTTGAGTGCCTGTAAGCCCAAGTCTCATCTCCCTTCCACCAGGTAGACCCAGCAGTCAAGCATTCCTTATCGCTTAGTGCCAGAGATAGTCCTGGAGCAGTCCATTTTTCAAGCCCTCCCAGCAGTATCACCATCTTCTAGTTCTCACTAGTTCACACTTCTAGTACCTCTTTCCAAGCAGTCCCCAATGCCCTCAGATGCCAAAGCCAGGATTAATTAAACACAGCCCCCTCCTGGCTCTTAAGAAAACCACGTGCGTTTCTACCTTCGCACGTAAACAGATAGAGTCTGGGTTCATAATAATCCTCCAATTGTTATTTTAAAATATGAATTCTTTGGATGCTGCTGTCCTCAGTTGAAGCCCCCGAGTAACAGAAGCACATGACAAAACCCTTAATGTATGTTGATACATATTATTCAAGGTGCTGTTTTCCAGACGCACTGATTAAAACTCACTTTCTGCTGCTGCTCACTGAAGTATGAAGAGACCTTAAACCGATGAAGGACAGAGTTGAGGTAGTAGCATCAGGCAGCTCAGTGGTTGGTCATATTCACTGCATAGATTCCTTCTGAAAATCATTCCTCTGAAAAACAAAAAAAAAAACCCACACCAATCTTTCAGGTCCTAGATCATTATGTTCAGCCAGATGAGAAATGTTTCATGCAGTAAAAGCTGTTCTCTTTGGACTGTCACGGGTTAGGGTCAGGGCAGCCCCTTAGACCTATAACAGATGCTCTCTGTTAACCCCCCTCCCTCCCCAAAGGGGAAGAGAAAGGGAATGAGGGAGAGAGACTCAGCCATTAGAAAAGGAAACTAGAACAGCTTGAATGAGAATGAAAAGAATAATAAAAGAATATATACAAATATATACAAAAGCAGTATGGAACCCAACCCAACCCCCCTGATGGTAATTACATCACTGTCACCACTGATGATGGGGAGCAGGCACCGGGGACGTGGCCTGAGAGGGACTGGGCCCCGCAGCAGATGGGAGCTGTGTTCAGGAGTTGGATTCTGGTACCGGATTCAGGAACACACCGACTGGGATCGCAGGCAGGATGGACAGAGGCCTCCTTGGGTGCTCTGAGGAAGGAACTGGAAGAGGACCCGAGCCAAGCCGAACAAAGCTGGCAAAGCAGTCCAAGAGGGGAAAAGAGCCATGGAAGGGCCCTCCCAATCCCTCAGCTTTCTACTGAATATGCTGTATAGGGGCTGGAATCCCTGGCTGGTCAGTTTGGGGTCCCCTGCCCTGTCCCCTCCTCCCTGCAGGTGCCGCCTTT
>JANIJG010016394.1:0-15152 GCA_024611175.1 Megaceryle torquata
TTTTCTTTGTGTGTATCATCTAATTTGCAATTTTTCTAACTATATAGTTTTTAAAGGAAATCAATATAAAAAGATATTTAAATAATCAAATTTAAAAACTTTTAGAATAGAAATATATAGATCATTATATAATCCAAATAGAAAGACACTTTAATATATAATATTACCTGTTAATACTTTTTTAGAAGGAAATGCTAAAAATTTGTTAAATTCTAAATAATATTTTATACAGCTTCAAATTTCATTGAAAAGTTTAATTGCATTCATAATCTTCTTTCAAAGAAAATACAACTGTATTTTAAAATGAGAGAAAGCAAAGAAGGATTATAGTAAATAAGGTACCAATTCTGCAAATTGTTGTTTATGATAGGAAGCTTAAGACCCTAATGTTAATAAAGAAAAAGAAAAGATAGATTTTTTAATTCGAGGAAATTCCACTGTTCTTGAGAAAAATATAATTTGTAAGACATGAATATATTTAAACATGCAAATAATATTAACAGCTATGAGCTGCCAAAGCTTTCACTATTAAATAAAGTATTAATACGGTTTATCAATATGCCTAATCTTTTTCTTTGATAATTGTGTGCCTACTAGAGTTAGTGCTGCAATAATTCCACTTAACTCATTCTTTGTGTTGGAGTATGAATGATTTTTTTTTTCCCTCTCTTTTTAAAGAATGGTCTGAATCAAGTAGAATGAGATGATTCCTGCAACCATGAAAATGAGCAAACCTTTAAAACCTCTAATAGTCTTAGACTGTGAAAGCTTTTATTACCTTGTTGAGTTGTGAAAAATTAGGGTACTATGAATATAGTCAAGAGAAAATACTTACCTGTGCAATGGTCTAGTCCAAAAATAATTGACTGGTACACAGTGTGGTGTAAACACTACACTTCAATCTCTGAAGTAAATAATGTGAATTAAAAACATTGTATGAGAAAGCAGATAAGTGCTTTTCTGAAGAAAGGTAATATTTTCAGTCATCAAATAAAGGCATTTTGTTAGTAGAAGGAATTTTGAGTTGGTCTAAGGAGGGATATACTGTCTGATGTACTGTGATTGAAACAGTATTAAAATCAACAGAAACAGTATATGAGCACAAGAGAAAAAGATTTCTTAACTGGTGATCAGTGATGTGTGCTTACTGGCTACTATGCCAAATTTATCTTAGTATCATTGTTAGAATTTATTTTATAATATTGAAAATAGAAGAGCATAGAATGGGGTCTTGCATGTATGGATTATTTTGAAGCAAATATTTCTGTTGCATGAATTTTGAGCATTAAAACAAAAGGGAAAATAGACTTGCTTCTAACATTTAGTGATAGTTCAGATTTTAAAATATAATTTACTATCCGGACTGGAAACCTGTGAGACAAATTTTAGCTTAGAGGGGAATTTTCTCTGTAAGAATAAACCTTTGAAAAGAGGGTGTCAGTGAAGAATGCTGATGTTACTTTTATCTTTAAAGCTCATAAGGAACAAGAAACTGAGATTTTTATTTTCTACCAGACATTTTTTAAAAAACATTGGAGGTTGGTAAAAATATTTTTTTTTTTCTGACTGCTACACAGAGAGTGAGGAGACAGCTATGATGAGGTGCTTAAGCCTCCTAGTGGGAGATGTAATAATGATGATACAGCTTTGTCCCTTAGAAGCCTGTTTGTAAACAGCCAGGTGTGGGATTGAAAATAAATGATGAGCTGGAGAAAAGATGGCTCAGGATTCAATCAGAGAATTAGTTTTCTGGAACCATCTAGGAAGGACAGACTGACACAAAGCTGTAATTTATTCCTTTAAACTGGAATGAGGACAAATACAGGGAAATTCCAATGAGGAAGAAAGCTAAAGACATTAAGTTTTTTACAAATTATATTGTCATTTTTATCCCTCAGCAGAGGATGAGTGCAGGAATAGAAAACCATGGACATTTTCCATGTGTCTTTTCCAGGGCAAATTCCATGAGTGAATCTATGAATTTTGAGTCACTTTTACGGAATTTTGGGAACCCAAAAATTCCAAAAATGTCTAAAAATTTATTTTGTTTAGAATACACTTTTGTAGTTTCATCTTTTATAGTTTTTTATGAAATTGGCATGACAACTGTTCTTGATCATCTTGACTCAAAATGAGGTGAAAAAGGGCACGGTAGTACATATGCATTTAATCTATATTTAAGTGTTATATGAGTTTACACATAAAAATTGTGAAGGACAGAAGAAAGTAAAACTCACCTGCATTCAATTTCCAGACATACCTAATTTCCAGACATACAATTTCAATTCATAACAGTTAAAATTAGGGAGATTTACTTAAATGACTAAGTGGAGCAACTAAATTTAGGAGAGTTGCATTCAGGTCCTGCAGTTGTTAATTATGAAGATATGTAATGGTTAGACTTGATGATCTTAGAGGTCTTTTCCAACCTTAATGATTAAACGATTCTAACTTTCTCAAGAATATTATTCAGCTAGAGAAATGGCAAACAATTTTGTCTTTATTTAAAACAATAACATTATTAATTCTATGGTAAGAATTTGTGAGGCAGTTCTGTAGATACTAAATTTTTGTAGACATAAATAGGATGTCAAAGTTTGTCCTTCCAGTTCCACTTGTACTGTCAGTCATTTGAGTCAGCCCATTTGTACTGTCACTTTACTGTAGCAAAATGAGGCTTCTCACTGATAGAGCTTTATCTTTTGTTACCTCTCCAAAGTCTGAAAACAGCTTTTGAGATTGAAGTGTTTTTCATGCTGTGATTTGTCAACTGATAGACTAGACTTACCTCTATTAGTAAAGTAGAATATTATTGATTCATAAAATAGATGTTTAACAGGTTAAAGTGTTTCACAATGTTGAAACTGGAAAAAAAAAATCACAGGTGTTGAGATAACCATATAAATTCTTTCTATACATTTAAGTGATTTTCACTTCCTAAGGCCATTGCACCTTCTCTGGCTTAGTCTTTGAAGACAGTCTTTGTTTCTCTACCTTATTGAAGTTTGGGGTAAGTTTTGTTTGTAATTGTATGGCAACTAATAGCTTTATGTAGTGATATAAAATCCTATAAAAATAAATAATTAAATAAATAAATACTTGAAGTTTTCCTTACATGCCAGAATGATGTGAAAGAATCCTGAGTCTTTTGCAGCTAGAAATACAGCATTTTTTTAGAAACCAATGAGAACCAGGCTTCTGTGGGGTTGCTCGTCCTGTAAAATATGTTCCATCATCCAGGTGTTTCAATAGCAGCCCATTCAGTTTTAAGCTTTGTTTAGTCAATAAACAAAGTATTGATTTAAAGATTAATGTCTGTTTTGTTTTTTTTTTTTTTCTTTGTTGTTGTTGTTGTGGAGTAATACAGTATTAGATAATAACACATTCCTGCTGTAAGATTCTGATGAGGATATACTTTTACCTTTAAAATTAATTTATTTAACAAAGGCTATTTTAAAGTCAGTATAATTTTAAAACTTCTTTATAATCGTAACAATAAACTCTTGGATATAGATATGTATCCAAACACAATCTTATTAGGTGTAAATTGTTTTACCATCAATGACCCATGGACAAATACCAGTGAGCTCAGTGAGTGTAAGTCAGTATTGGCTTTATATTCATTAGATGATAGCGTTTTACAGACGCTTTGTTGAGCACTAAACTGTGATACTTCCTGAATAACATTGTTTATAGTTAAATATTATACAAAATAGCTCCTGTTTAAAATTGAGCCTGGTTGTACTTTGGTACTTCATAGATCAGAAGTAAGTTTTGTCTTGCTGAAAAACAGTAACATTTATACAGCCATGAAAGTCAGTATAGATGCTGTAATCTGATTATAAAATATTCTGCTGGCAAATACAGCTAAATCTGGCAGTTAGTAATCATTTGAAATTCATTAACTGAATAACACATGTGGATGCATTAGAAGTATTCTGTATAGTAGTAGAGTTGAGTGGGAAGACTATATTGCAACACTTTAATGTTGATTGCTCAATAATTCACCTATTCAAACATTATTATTTTGTGCCTTTTCTTTTTTCTTTTTTTTTTTTTTCTTTTTTTTTCCATTAAGCAGATGGGTACAGTGTCTGTGTAATCTGGATCAGGAAGAAATAAAAATGTGTGTGGACTGTATAGTATCAGCAGGATTCTGTGCAACAGAAACTTGTATACAAGTTTCAAGACTGGACACAGATACTTCTTTTTTTAGTGAACATACCTTACTTAGTATAAGCCTTAGTGCTCTATATGCTATTAAGAAATAATGAAAGACTGTTCTGAGTCCTTAATGGTCAAAGCAGTGTAAGAAAATAGCACAAAGAAGCACTCTTTCCAAAATTTGGTTTTGTTGAAATCCATTTTTGTCCTTGGAAGCTGTAGAAACTAAGCCCAGAGGTGACTACCAGAGGCCATCTACACCAGTCCTTATAATTTAAGTGGCAACTATTCCTTGGAACATAAGACTGTGAAGGAACAACAGGACTGTCAGTAAATTTTACTATTAGATCCAACAATTCTGTCATGGTTTAGTGTCAGGGTGGTCCCTAAGACCAACAACAGATGTTCTCTGTTAACCCCCCTCCCTCCCCAAAGGGGAAGAGAAAGGGAATAAGGAAGAGAGATTTAGCCAGTAGAAAAGGAAACTAGAAAAGCTTTAATGAAAATTAAAATAATAATAATAAAAATTGAATATATAGAAATATATACAAAACCAGTATTGAACCCAACCCCCCTGATGGCAATTATATCACTGTTACCACTGATGCTGTGGAGCAGGCACTGGGGGAGTCCAAGACTGGGCTCCACAGCAGATGGGAGCTGTGTTCAGGAGCTGGATTCTGGTACTGGATTCAGGAACACACCGATTGGGATCAAAGGCAGAATAGACAGAGTCCTCCTTGGATGCTCCGAGGAAGGAACCAGAAGATGACCTGAGCCAAGCTGAGCAAAGCTGGCAAAGTGATCCAAGAGGGAAGAAGAGCCTGGGAGCCCCCCAGAGATATAGACCCTCCAGATCCCTCTGCTTTATACCGAATATGATATATATGGGATGGAATACTTCACTGGTCAGTTTGGGGTCACCTTCCCTGTCCACTCTTCCCTGCAGGTGCAGCCTTTCACTTTCCTGTACCCCTCAATGTGGTACACAAGATCCAACAATGGCCTTGGTCTGCACACCAATCCTTGGTAGTAACTCTAAACATGGGGTGTTATCACTGCCAGCAGCAGACACCATCTGTGAAAACATGCTTCTAACTTCAGACAGTGCCACTAATTAGAAGAACTGAGATAAAAAGTAAAATCACTGAACAGAATTATTTCTGTTCTCTCTCAAACCAGGACAAATTCCTTATCCTATTTTACCTCTGAAGCCTCATCACAACCTACCTAATCAAGTCCTTGCACTAACTTAACTATCATGAGAACATTTGCCTGAGCTGTGGAACTCACTTATAAAACCATTCCATTTCCTAAGCAAATTCTTATGTCCAAGGAGTTCTACCTCAATTCCCACTAGTTGGTTTTTAGCTCTCTCCAGGTTAATGTCTTCTGCTTTTGCTAGTACTTTCAAGAATTCAGGGGATTAAGTAGTGAAATGCAGACTATCTCCCTGGAGACTGGTATTTTAAAAATGTGCTGTAACATCATTCCCTTTCTTCTTCCTGTTAAAAAAAAAAACAACACAAAAACCAAAAAAACAACAAAAAACAACAAACCCAAACCAAATCAAAAAAACACCACAAAACTAAACCAAACCAAACCAAACCAAACCAAACCAAAAAACAACCAGACCCAAAGCTTTACTTGTCATATACCATAGACAGGAATAACCTTTCTTTTTCAGAGAAGCACTTATCTAGACACAAGGATCATAAATATTTTTTTAAATTAAGATTCTACAAAACCAAATGTATTTTATATGTAGAAATTAATGACAAGTGACAATGTCTAGTATCACTGAGTTTAAAAACGTTATTTTGTTTCCTTTAGAAACCAAGAAGATGCAATGGGTAGACTAATTTTGTGGAATCTTAACACACCAAAGATTTGAAGACAATATATGTGTAAGAATCTGATATTGTAAAATTTTTCTACTTTTACCAATAAGAATTTTTTTCTCTCTCCACAGAAAAGTAACTCTGTCATTTCTCTTCTGCCTTCTTCTTAGAATGTGAATTATTTAATATTAGATGACAGATGGGAGGGTGGAAGACATGATACTATGTCTTCTACTGCCTGAGAATTGTTCCAGGGTATAGAAAACTACCAGAATATCTTCCAAAAGGGAATTGGTCATGTTGGAAATTCCTATGCAAATTGCACAGAAAGGAACAGATTATTCATTGAAAGAACATGTGTATGTGGAGATAGGTTCCTATACCTCTCATGTCCACACTGTAGTGGTACTACTCTCTTGCTTAAATTCTTTAATGCTGTCTATATGTTCCTTCAAAGAATGAGAAAGGAGAAATAATTTCCCAGGCATCAGTAGTGTCTCCATCTTCTTACATTTCTTAAAATAGTCCAAGGTCCTCAATTCTGCTTGATATATCTGAACCTCTTTCAGACACCCTGCTCCTGATACAGTTCTGTTCTATGATAATAATGGTTATGCTTTAGTGACCCTGTCTCAATCAACTGTTGCACCATCCCTACACCAACCATTACCTATATCCCTAAATATGTACTGTGTAGCAGAAGATGCAATAGTAGAAAAGAAACAGACAGAGGAGAAACTAAAATAATGTTGGCTTGCTTTCAGGCTAAGTCTGCTCATCATCTGCTTAAGAGAGCTAGGATTGACAGTGATAATAAATATACTGACCACACTGTTAGAGGGCAACTGTAACAGATTTTAATTGCTCCACAACAGTGCACCTGCCAGTGTCTTTAGTGTTTGTACTCACAATAAGGGCTAATGGCCATTTGTTATCTTTGGAAGGATGGACCATTCTTTTGTACAGAAAAATGAAGTTGGCACCAGTCTATTTTTAGCAAGGACAATGAACCATGAAATTGGCCATAGATAGCAGTGAATCAATGTAGTTCATACAGAAACAAAGAGCCCAGTACTGCACAGCAAAAATGTGTGTGATTTTGATTTATTTTTTTTTTTTTAAATCTTCATCCTTTCTGATGCCTGCTTTGCCTGTGGGCATTGTTGTCTTTCAAATGTTTTACATGTATTATATCAAAAACTATATAAAAAATTCTATCAAGAACTTTTATATATAAAATCTTGACTGATATCTCTGTTATAATTGTTCTTTATCAGAGAATAAACCATATGTGATGAAATATTTTGCTTTTCTCATGATATCTTGGGCTCCCTTCCTATTTGAATATTCATTTTGCCTTTCATATTTTTCCCCTCTTGTCTTGTATATGTCTTTCTGTCTTTATGTTTCTCCATGACATATTCTTCTTGAGAAATACAGCTCCCATGGCTTCCTAATTCCACCGTTTCTGTTTCATGTAGGAAAACATCACACCAAGTGTTTTCTGGAGTCTGGAAAAAAAGAAGTCAGATGGTCATTTGAGCAGAGAGAGCATCTGCTGGTTACTTGTCTATCTGCTAGTTGTAGGAAGTGACTCCAGTGTGCTATACTGGATATTCAGTGGAGCAGTGACAAGAACAGAGCTTTGACACCAGAATGAGCTACCATATGAGATGCTGACAAAACCAATAATGCAAGCATTTGTCCAATATGTCCTATTTCTTCAGATGAAAATAAAAATTCAGCAAAGGGTGACCATGTTGAGCCCTGCAGCAAGTGTGCATTTTGCTTTTGGTTTTTTTTACTGGTTTTACTACTGAGGTTCATCAGCTGACTACTCATATGTCTCTGCTTTTGCTCAGTTGTGGTGCTCTTTGGGTAGATTTAGTTTACAAATGAGACAAAATAAAAAGAAATTACATTCTTACTATTAATCATATTTTCCAGAATGCTGCATCCTTACCTGTAGGTTGACTGTAAATTATCAGAGATGAAGAGAGGGGACTTTTCTTCAATGATGAAAGTAGGCTTCAATTACCTTTCAGATTAAAAATAAAACTATATACTTAGAAGAAAATCTGGCTATTTGGGGGTCACTATACACTCACAACCAGTAATTCAGTCAGAATACCTGTATGAATTGACTTTGACAGCCTGCTTTACAGGTATTCTTCCTTCTTATACTGACAGTTGTACATGTAAAGACCTTTTCTTTAGTACAGATTAACAGTATTCTTGTGGCTTTATCTATATGTATATAATTATGAAATATCTAAGTTCCCTGCTTTCAGCAGGGGGATTGGACTAGATGACCTCTACAGATCCCTTCCAACCCAGATATTTCTATGATTCTATGATTCCTCATAGACAGAGACATCATTCATCATTATGAGGAAAACAGATTCTACTTATGGTACTTAATTTAATTTATTGATAACTATTTGTAACAGAGTTGGACAGTGAGAAATAAAAATAAAATTAAAAGCACTTTCCCCCTCTCTCTACCACTCTTCTTCCTAGGCTTAACTTCACTACTGACTCTTCTACTTCCCCTTCTGCCTCAAGCAGCTCAGGGGGATGGCAATGGGGTTGCAGTCAGTTCATAACACTTTGCTCCTGACACTCCTTCCTCTTCACACTCTTCCCCTGCTCCAGTGTGGGGCTACTCCTACAAGATACAATAGCTGTTTCAATATGGATTCTTCCGATGGGCTGCAGTTCTTCAAGAACTGCTCCAGCATGGGTGCCCCAGTGGGGCACAGTTCCTGACTGAAAAACCTGACTTCTGTCACACTGAAATAATAGTATATCTTTTCAGAATTTGGAAAGTTCGATAATAAAATTTATTTCATTAAAATATAAAATATTGGCTGCAAATGTTTTTCCAGCTATGTACATTATAAATGCTTTAAATCTAACATTTTTATTTTTAAAAGGAATGTATCATTTAACATTTTTGTTTTAGTTATTGGAAGACTATCATACAGTTTCAAGACAAGCTCAGATGAGTGATTATCACTGTCTAGTGAGTACTGGTGCTTATCAGTCACTTCTAATTCATAGTAAAATGTAAATGTGACATAATTTAGTTAGATATAATCTTTTATACAATTGATTTTAAAGAGTTTGTCAAAGAAAATATTTAAAGCTCATTTAAGCATATCTTGGTGGTGTTTCTTTTTTTCTCCTCAGGATGACTTCAGATGACATGATAGCCTATCACATTTATACTTATAATTAGTTTTTCACATATCTAAGAACTAAAGTATAAACTACTTTTATCTCAAAAAAAGAAAAAAACATCTTATGCTTCTATTTTTTTTTTTATTTCCAAACATATTTTTAAGAATTAAAATAATCTGTTACTGTCAAAACTATGTACATTTTCTCTAGAAAAATTAAACTGATTTTTATAATTCGGTGGTTAATGTTTATGTCTGAGTAATTAAATTACAACTAATTACTTATGGAAAAAAATAATTCCTTTTATGGATAGATGACGCTGGTTAGGAAGATTTATATTTGTCAGAAGAGGATTAGGCTGGAGAGCACTTAAAAAAAGTAGACACTGAAGTCCATGGAGCTTGATGGGATGTACTCAAAACCGAATGTGGAAGTTGGCTCGTGTCACTGAGGCCACTCTTGGTTATCTTTGAAAAGTCTTGATAGTTTGGAGAGGTTCCTGAAAATTTGAAGAAAGAAAATGTCACTCCTGTCACTCTTCAAGAGAGACAAAGAACATCTACAGAAATAAAGGTTTGTCAGCCTCACCTTAATCCCTAGGAAGGTGATGGATCAACTAGTCCTGGGAATAATTTCCAAACCTACGAAGGACAAGAGGACAAGACCTGAAATGCATTTACAGAGGGAAGCCTTGATTAATCAACCTGATAGCCTTGATGACTGTCATGGTGGATGAGGTAAGAGCAGTGAGTGTTGTTAACCTGGACTTCAGTAAGGCTTTTGATAATGTGTCCAATGAAATAGTTAGGGTTAGATAAGAGCAAAGTGAAGTGGATTGAAAACTGGCAGAAAAGTTGTGTCTAAGTAGTTATGATTAGTTGCATGATCCTGCCTTGTATCAAAACACTGTGTCCAGTAGGACAAGGGAAGTGATCATGCACCTGTACTCAGCACACCTTGAGTATTGTGTTCAGTTTTGGGCTCCTCACTACAAGGAAGACTTTGAGATGCTGGAGAATGTGCAAAGGGCAACAAAGCTGGTGAACCGTCTAGAGTACAAGTCTTATGAGGAATGGATGAGGGAACTGGGATTGTTATGCCTAGAGAAAAGGAGGCTCAGAGGAGACATCATTCTGTGCAAATATCTGAAAGGAGGTTGTAGCAAGGTGTGGGTTGGTCTTTTCTCCCAGGTAAAAAGTGATAAGACAAGAGGAAATGGCCTGAAGTTGTGTCAGTGGAGACATAGGTTGGACATTAGGAAAAACTTTTTCACTGAAAGATTTAGATTAGACATCAGAAAGTAGTTCTTTATTACTAGGGTGGTTTATGGATGCCTCATCCCTGGAAGTGTTTAAGACAAGGCTAGATGAGGCAACCTGGTCTAGTGGGAAGTGTCCCTCCCCATGGCAGGGGAGGTCGAAATAGATAGTGTGGCCAGCAGGTTGAGGGAGGTGATTCTTCTGCTCTACTCCACTCTCGTGAGACCCCCTCCCGGGAGTACTGTGTCTCAGTCTAAAGTCCTCAGCAGAAGAAAAACATGAACCTGTTGGAGCAAGGTCAGAGGAGGGCCATAAAAATGACCAGAGGGCTGGAACTTCTCTGCGGGGTGGACAGGCTAAGGGAGTTGGTATTGTTCAGCCTAAAGAAGAGAAGGCTCTGGGGAACCACGTTTTTGCCTTTCAATACATCAAGGGGGCTGTCGTGGTTTAGGGTCAGGGCAATCCGATAGACCTAAAACAAATGCTCTCTGCTAACACCTATCCCTCCCCAAAGGGGAAGAGAAAGGGAATAAGGTAGAGAGACTTAACAATTAGAAAAGACTGCTAAAACAGCTTTAATGAAAATAATAATAAAACAGAATATATACAAAACCAGTACTGAACCCAAACCCCTTCCCAATGTCAATTATGTCACTGTCACTACTGATGTTGTGGAGCAGTCAGTGGGGCCCCAGGCTGGACTCAGCAGCAGACAGGAACCAGGTTCAGGAGCTGGATTCTGGTGCTGTATTCAGGAACACACAGATTGGTATCAAAGGCAGAACAGAGTTCTCCTCAGATGCCAGCCATTGAAGAAGAGATGAAGATAAGCTTGATCCTCATGGTCCCTCAGATTTATACTGAATATGACATATGTGGGATGCAATACCTCATCAATTGGTTTAGGGTCACCTGTCCTGTCTGCTCCTTCCTGCAGGTGCAGCCTTTTACTTTCTGAACTCCCCAATGTGGTATACAGGATGACCTTGGTCTGCACACCAGTCCTTGGTAGTAACTCTAAACATCAGGCATTATCACCGCTAGAATCAGACACTGTCTAGTATAACATGCTGTTAACTTTGGAAAATGCAGTAAGTTAGAAGAACTGAGCTGAAAAGTAAAATCACTGAACAGAATTGTTCTGTTCTAACTCACACCAGGACAGGGACCTATAAGAAAGATGAGGGAAGTCTTTTAGCAGGGTCTGTTGTGACAGGAGAAAGGGTGATAGTTTTAAACTAAAGAGGGTAGTTTAGATATAAGGAAGACATTTTTTATAGTGAGGGTGGTGAAACACTTGCATAGGTTGCTTAGAGAAGTGGTAGATGCCCCATCCCTGGAAACATTCAAGGTCAGTTTGGATGAGGGTCTGAGCAACCTGATCTAGTGGAATATGTCCCTGCTTACTGCAGAGGTGTTGGACTTTTCAAGATCCCTTCCAACTCAAGCCATTCTATGATTCTGTTTAGTCACTACGTCTTATGAGATTCCTAACGATACAGTAAACAATTCTTGTCTCTTTCCTGTTGAAGAGAGTCTATTTCAACAGACCTGTGTCTAGTATAGTACATCCTTTAATTTTGGTTATAACTATTATGTCAAGTGCATAGGAACAGTGGAATTGAAGTGATGCTCAGACAATAACATATTTTAACCAGTAGGAAGGGAGTTAATAGGATCTCTTGTGATTCCAGACTTTTTTTTTTTCCCCACTGTCTTCTGAATAGCATTTAAAGAGTGTATTTAATGCCTCATACAGATGCCTTGCAAGACAGGACCAAATTAGTCCTGTATGACTTAGTATCAACAAGCTGTTCTCTATATTTAGCGATGAAGTGCTTAAAATGTTCCTTTTTAAGTCCAGTGCATTGTCTTTTGAACACATTATGATGCTTTGGCTCACAATGAATAGTCCTGTATAATGAGAGTTGTCTGACTGAAGCCAACTAATTTGCAAAATGCCTTTCATTACACTCTATTCCAGTCCTTACAGTCCTCAGACTTTCTTTATCTTCTCCATATCTTTAATTTTAGCACGCCTGCAAGACTGAAGAGGTTCAGTAGAATTAACACTCTTATTATTTGTTTCCTGTTTGTACAGAGTTTAGCACTTAGGGTGAGACATTATTTTAGTTACATTTTTTTCTGATTTTCTTTTATTGGCATGTTAAGAAATATATTGGTAAAACGGACCATTGAGAAAAAAAAATGGGAAGAAGGAAGAAAGTCTTGAAGAATTATTTAGTGGACATGATTTTAATTTAACAAGACTGCATTGGTATTCAAGAAAATGCGAAAGTGAGACTTTGAACTTTTGAACCCATTCTGGCTATGACCAATAGACTGTGTTATTTCTCAAGCATTTTTCAAGAACTCCCAGAATAACTTCATAATATTACCAGGCACTGAAGTGAGACTGAGAGGCCTGTAATTATCAAGGTCTTCCTTCTTACCCTTCTTGAAAACTGGGACAACTTTTGCCAGTTTCCTGTCAACTGGGACCTCTCCAGACTCCCAAGACTATTGAAAAATAATGGTGAGAGATCCCATGATGACATTGGCCAGCTCTTTCAGTACACTGAAATGAATCCCACCAGGGCCCATAGATTTATACACATCCAGCTGAAGCAGCAAGTATTGAATATGTTCATCGTTGTCTGGGAGTTTATCATGCCCCCAGTCATGGCCTTCCAACACAGAGCCTGAGGGGCTGCAGGGCCCATTATCAATTTTGAAGATGAGTATGAAGAAAGTATTAAATGTCTCTGCTTTGTCTATGTCCCTACTTATGAGGTAAGCAACCTTACAATGAAGGTGGTGAAGCACTGGCACAGGTTGTCCCCAGAGGTGGTTGTGCCCCATTTCTGTAAACATTCAAGGTCAGGTTGGATGGGACTCTGAGCAACCCAATTGCCCTTGGTTTGGCTAGGATAGGGTTAATGTTCACAGGCAGTTTGGAGAGGCCACAGACAGGATAAACAACCAAACCAGCCTATAGCATATTTGATACCATACTGATGTCATGCCCACTATACAAGGAGAAGGCTGGCACAGGGAAAGGGCACATGACTTCAGCATGTGGTCAGCAAAGGGAAAGCTTCATCCAGGGTGCTGGTAGAGCTTTGTGGTTTATATGACTTGCTTTACATATTATTTCCTTAGTATTATCGTTAATACTGATTTTTCTTCTTTCTTTGTATTGTGCTTTTAAACTGTCCTTATCTCAACCAATGGGGTGTCACCTTTTTGTCCCAATTCTCCTTCCCATCCCACCATGCATAGGGGGTGCTGGGGGTAGGGAAGCAGTGAGCGAGTGGCTGCATGGTAGTTGACAGCTGAGGTTAAACTACAACAATGATCTGTTTATGTTCTTGCTCACTGCAGGGGAGTTGGGCTAGACAACCTTTAAAGATCCTTTCCAACCCAAACCATTTTATGAATCTATGATTCATCAAATAATACACCAATGTTATCTCTGATTTTACCCTTGCTGTTAGCATATTTTAAAAAGATATTTTTGTTGTCTTTCACAGTGCTGGCCAGATTGAACTCTAATTAAGCTTTGGCTGCAAAGATTTTCTCACTTCAATCGCAAAATATATTGGAATACCTTTAGTAGACTTGATGAATGACATTTTTCATATCAAAGACTGAGATTTATTGTTTTATGCAGCATGATTGTTTGGTATAAAAGTGAAACTAATATTTCAATTAACTCCTTATTTGGAAAGTACCTTAAATTAATTGCCATTTATGTAAAATACTCTACTGTTTGCTTGCTTTGTCACTTATTGCACAAAATATTCTTATTAAACTATAGTGTAAATAATTCCTGTATTATCCTTACCCTTCCATTTCTGCCTCATCTCAAATAAAAGACTTATTCACACCTCAAATGAAAGACATAATTATATTGATTTAGTAACTTCAGTTCAGTCTGGAGAAGCTACAGTAACAAGGTGAAAACCAGTTAAGTCACATAAGTAATCCCAAAAGGAAAAGCACCTGTTCTTAGTCTTGCAAACAATACATCAACTGTGCATCAACACCTTTCAACAGCTGTATTTGCTTTAATGCTTTTGTCTAATAATTATATCATAGAATATTTTAATGTATTTTTTACCCTAATTTTCTAGAAATTATACAGAAGTAGATTTTTAATTGATCTGTTTTAAAAAATAATCATTTTAAAAGACTAAAAAACATCTTAATGTTGTTTTTGTTAACATGTACTTGAAAAAACTTTGGATTTTCTAAAGGAGATTTAAACTTTGCTAGTGTACATTTTGCAAAGAGCAGTTGAATATACTGTGTATGTGAAATATATGTCATATTGATTATTTATTCGAGTGGATTTATTTTTTGTCTGGCTTATACACAGAGCAAAAAAGAGAAGATAATGACATATAATGATGCAATATATAAACTACGTAAATTTGTTGCATTTGTAATTCTGGTGGTATAAATTCTAATTATAGAATTATAACAACATATTTTTAAGAGTCAAATATGACGTATTGACAAGCTACTTTATAAGATGATACTTAATGTTTACCTGTTGAAATCTGGAAGATTAGCAAGGTTTCAGAAACAGATGTATATCATTAAAAGGAAATATTTAAAAAGCAAAATCTTATGGGAGTGTTCTATTATTGGAAGTATATTCTTGAAATATATACTTGGAAGCTGTATATTTAGTTACAAG
>JANIJG010016394.1:24206-37840 GCA_024611175.1 Megaceryle torquata
TCTCCCCCCCTCTCTCCTCCCCCCTCTCCCCCCCCCTCCTCCCCCCTCCCCTCTCCTCTCCTCTCCTCTCCTCTCCTCCCCTCTCCTCTCCTCTCCTCTCCTCTCCTCTCTCAATACTGAAGGAAAATGCAAAACAACAGCATCAGGACATAGCGGTGTCTCTCCGCTGCTCTGTCCTTTGTGCTCTGTTCTTCTGCCAGTGTGGGTCCTCCATGGACTGCAGTCCCTTCAAGGGAAAAGGGCTGTGCCTGATGAGCCATGGAGCACCTCCTCTTACTTGCCCTCAGCCTTGCTTTTCCTGGCTCAGCTTGTGTGTTCATTTTCTCTTCTGCCTCCTCCCACCTCCCCAAATAGAACAGGGGAATGGGGGTTAGCGTCTGTCCATAAAAGCTGCAGTTCTGTAGTTCTGAAACTGGAACAGGCAGATAGAGATTTCTAGACACTTTAATAAGATGTAAGAGGGCACTGGATAGACCTGTGAGCTAATGGTTTTGCCAGTCCCCAAAAAAACCCAGAAGTTGCAAATGGAAAAAAATACACAAACAAATAGGTAATTGAGGAGATATCCATTTTTAGCTTAAGGCTTTTGCATAAACTAAATGGATCTTCCTAAAGGTTTGATACTTTTCAGGAACAAATGGAAACTAATTTTTCTACAGCAGACTTTTTCACAATAAGCAAAGTTGTCCAGACATACAGTCTTTCAATTAAATACATCCAGGACTGTGAAGAAATCAGAATTTTCCTGAACTGTCTCAACTAGCTGAATGTATCTTCCTATTGTTCTTCTGAACAAGGAGCAGTATGTGTCTGAGCTATTTATTTGCTCTTGCAAGCAGCGCACACTAGCCAGCCGTGAGAAACTCCAGTTTATGTCATTAGGTTTCTGAGACCAGTCTCCTAGTTTAGTATGTTTTCATTGATGAGGAGACACTCTATCCTCTTACATTTCTGGAGCACTGTGAGAAGTTAGAATGGTTTCTCACAATTTTCTACATCCTAGATGTAAAACCCAGCATTTTGCAGGCATGAGCATGGATGCAAAAAGATTATGTTGGAAGGCAAATATATATTTTAAGAAACTATGACAGGATGTTTTTGTCTTTCTGTAATACCTTACTGGAACTGTATAAACACTTTGTATTAACAAGCTCACAGAAATAGACTGACACTTTAAATATTACCAGAATACATCAGATTTCAAGACTGTGGTTTTTACCTTTCTCTTACTTTCCCAGAAACAGTATAGAGTGATTTAAAGGAAGAGTATGCATCCTTCCATCATGTCTATGTTTATATATATATATATATATAATTTTTGTTTTGTTGGGGTTTTTGTTTGTTTGGGGTTTTTTGTTTGTTTTTCTGGTTTTGCAGCAGACATCACCACGGAATTCACAACAACAATGTAGAATTTATGTAGGAAGTCACCATATGCTTTATTACTGAAAAAATTATAATTTAATGTTGATTTAATATATCTTAAGAAGAACTGCTTTCACTACAAGAGTGCTATAAACACTAGTGAAATAACATGTTATTTCAGAAGCAAATATCCATGTCTGGCTTGAGATACACCTGTTTACATCAAACCCCAGTGCACGTTAGAGGCATAAATATTTACAGGTGCTGCTAGAGGTCTCTTTTGTAACAACTATTAGGTGATAAAAGCTGAACAAACTGTCTGATATTATTAAAATAAATGGTAAATTGGATTAATAATTATAGAACAAAATATGAATATATAGATACTATTTTCCATTATTCTGCATCTGCTATGCAAAGTGTAGACTGCTGCTATTATGAGTAGTGTCATGTATAATCCACATCACATTCAGATTGTATTGATGTAAATAACTACATGAGGTTCAGACTTATGAGAAAAACTTAAAACTGTTTATTAAGGAAAAAAATAATTTAAAGGAAAACAATTTTCTTGATATACTTTATGGCTATTTCTGAAGAAGAAATAACTCATGGTAACTGAAGTGTGTTTGGTATTCAAAGGCAGAAGTTGCAGCGATTCTTGCAAAGATTAATGGATAAACCTTAATTCTTTAAGATTGGACTATGTGAGTTACAGGTGCTTATACAGACATAGGGCAGTACCAGTAGTAAAGTGTCAGGAGCTGCTGATGGAGCTGTGGATGCCACAGCTCAATGTCCTCAGGTCCAGCCAGTAGTGAGACTGAGTGTGCTCTCAATAGGCAACAGGTACCTGTACAAATGACTGGGCACACAGAATAAAACAGATGACACACTCAGCACTCATACAGAAAAAACCAGCACCAATGACCTCATTCTCATCCCCTCTCTAACTGATCAGGATGAAAGTCCCTTTGTAGGAAACACATATCCACATCTAAAAGGTGGATCCCTCCAGTCTGCCCAGTAATGGGGCCCTGGATGCCAGGACTCACCAGTTCCTGACTCTCGTGTGTTATGAATCCACCAAACCCACAGTTCCACTCAAGTTGCAGACTCCTCTCAACCACAAACACACACACACACACACATGCACAGTCATGCATATGTAGCTCATTGTCCTCCAAAGGAATTCTCCTAAGCTACCTTCAGTATTTAAGTGTGTTATTTTAAATAACATTTAATTGGAATTTCTGTTTCAGGGATAGGAGAAGGAATAATGCAAGAAAGCATGAGAAAGGCCCAGTAACACAAATAGAAATAACCAAAGCCAAGACAGGACAGTAAACAAAGGGAGTTCCTTAGGGCATGTGGAGATGAAGTATACCATGTGAAGCCTTGACCTTCACATGAAGTCATTGATTGTAAGCATTTTATTAGAATTTTATGTTCC
This sequence comes from Megaceryle torquata, assembly GCA_024611175.1. NCBI lineage: Eukaryota > Metazoa > Chordata > Aves > Coraciiformes > Cerylidae > Megaceryle > Megaceryle torquata. The sequence goes on from JANIJG010016394.1 coordinate 27,025, forward strand.
TTATTGATATACATGTATTTCTACCTGGCAAAGTAAGTACACAGCACTTGATGAATCACTTCTTTCAATGCAAAATCCAAGTTTTTCACTTGTGGGCATAGATACATTAATGAAATAAGCCTTTGGGTCAGATTGGCACACAAATGCAACAATGATAGGATCAAAAAAAGATGGATATTCTCCTCTAAGATAGACGTTGAAGCTTCTATTGCGCCTTTTTTTGTTTGTTTTAATTCCATTGATTTCAATAGAACTAGATCAGCAAAGATATGACTCATAGACTTCAACAAAAGTAATATTCATGCACCTAAAACAAAGTTTTGAGCTTAGAAACAGTTTGGGAAGGACTGAAATCAACATGAGACAGTACCATATTTTGGATTCCCTTTTTGCTCCTTTGTATTCTCATAGGAAATGTTTTACATTGGAAAATACTTTTATTTACCTAAGCTCAAGGTCTGTCCCAGCTTTATGAGATTAAGAATATGCCTGAAAGATGGTTGTGGTGGAGGTGATGAAAATCAAGCTGTCTGGTAATTTCTGCAGATAGCCTTGCATGTGAGCTGTTATTTTTCCCCTCTGTAGCTGAATAATGAATCTTAATATCAAACTACCTGACGTCCAGATCTGCCTTGCAAATAAAGTTAGAATTAAGCACATTGAGATATGGTTGTTGTCTTTACAGTATGGAAATATTTATTTTCCCCATATAATGTTCTCTATGAATGAATGCATAAAATACCTTTAACATTATTAGGAGATATATGTATGCATCAAGAAAAAGCTATATTCTTCAAAAAGAGATTGAGTTTTGGAGAAAGATATTTTTACACTTATCTCTGTATTTTATTATGTCAGCAATCAAAGTAACATTTAATAAGCATGGCATTAGAACTATTAAATGCCAGACCACAATATGACAAAAAAACTCTTACATAAGATACCGTTGGAGAAATATATTCCCCATGAAAAGTGAGTTAAGTAAAAGAATTCATAAGCAAAGCTAACAACTGGCTTTAATGTGTTATTCTTAATAGCAGCAGTGACTGTATTGTCATTACTAGTTCTACTGTATTGGCTTTTTCCTTATGTAAATGCAATTTTTTCCTCTGGATTTTCAAGTGTGGTATAAATATTCAGAGAGTATTTAAACAGGATTTGGGACTGTGAAGGACTAAATTCGTTGTTTGCTAATCAGCCCAACATGCATAGGTAAAGCAATGAAAATTAAAATTATGTGAAATGAGTATTTCCTGTCTTGAGATTATAGCCATGCCATAGGATGACAGAAGGTTGAGTGATCACATTTGGGAAGCACATCCAAAGCATTACTGTTTACAAATTGAAGTAGTGAAACTTCCTTTCTCTATTCTTCTTGCAAATATATGATGCTCTGTTAGTCTTTCCCAGTTGTGGCTCATTCAACATACTTTTAAAACATGGCTCCAGCTTGTCTGGGGATTTCTTGAATGAGCAAAAGGATTCTTTTTACTTTATTGTTTTCCTCATAACTGAACATTGCTGCATACATTTGTATACTTCAAAGATGCTCATTAGTGAAAGCAACAGTGAATCTCCAGTCTTCTGGAAACTGTGAAGTAGTCTAATGAGGCTTTGTAGGGTGATTAACAAACTCTTTTTTCTTCCAAAGAGACCAGTAACTTCCTGAGGATTAAGGTAAAATTCAGGATTCTTAATAATTTTGCTACTTCAACTAAAATATAAAATGTATGCAGAGGTTCAGCTTCCATTCATATGATGGACAAGAGACAGGATATTGGCAAGTCATGCATGAACTCATTGACGTTAATCTCATTAAAAAGACGCAAAGGCAATAATGTAGGCTCCAAAGCAATGAATTGCGTTATGTGTGAAAACTGAGCCACGAAGGGAAAGAGGCAATGACTCTCCACAAACTGTCTGGGGCCTGGTCACGTAATTCTTTTGGAGGGATATTCCATAGATTGATAAGAAAAAAAGTAATGGAAAGGAATGTTTCCTCTTTTGCTTATGCTGTGTAAAGTTTTTAACCTTCTGCAAGAAAATGGAAGAGCTGGCACCAGTGATTTATAGATATTGGATTTATGAACAACTTTAATTCTAAGAAACAGACTTTTCAAATATGAAATAAACTATACAAAAATACCAAATGCAATTATCTGAAAAACTAAAATGCTACTTCAAACAATGTAAACCATTGAGTTACAATATGATTGATACAGAGCACTCATAATTCAAACACCAGGAGTATAAATTTTGTTGTCACTGCTTTAACTAAATTATTATAGAAGCACCAAAATTAAATCTTGCTTCTCTGACTAAAACCAGCTTATACTTCCAACAGGACAGTTTATTTTAAAAGTTCATATTCCCAAGATATGTATTTGTCCTCTTCCTGCTTTGGTAAAAAATTGTAATGTCATTTAACACTTCCATAAAAATCTGTGCTTTTAAAAATTATTTATTTATTTATTTATTTATTTATTAAAGCAGCTCTGTTTTGCCAGTATATGAAAGTTATAACTTGTGTATTCTCATTTTCATTTCAGTTCAAATATTCCAATTCTATTCCTAAGCATATTATTTCAATTTAAATGGCAAGCTCTTTTAAGTTCTAGGAATGCATTAGTATTTTCACATTTTCACAGTTCATAGTACATGGACATGATGACAGTCAAGGTCTATGCATGACCTTGTTGATTTTTGTCAGCTTTGGGGAACAAAATCAACAAGTAAAAAAATGCATGGAATATTTAGAATGCAGGTTCTTAGATTCAAAAGCTTAAGTTACAATTGATGTAGATACTGATACCTGAGCCAATAAGTGAAGTTCCATTTATAACCAGTGAAGCAAAATCAGATTTTCTAAGGTACTGAGTATTCAGCACATTCAAACGTAGACATTGGATGGTTCATGCCATAAAGTGTCTCTCTTTTTTGACTATAAGTGGAGCCCAGAACCTGTGCAAAACAGCCCTCCCACAGCTTTCTTGTATACCCCTTTCAGGTACTGGAAGGCCACAGTAAGGTCTCTATGGTCGTTTAATCTTGGCTAGATGCCAGGTGCCCAAGCCACTTTATCACTTCCTCCCTCTCCACCTTTTCCTCTCAGCTGGACCAGGGGGAAGAAAAGAAGAAACTCGTAGGCTAAGACAGAAGAAGTTTAATGGAAAAGCAAAGCAATACCACACATGGAAGCAAAAGAAAGCAAAGTTTCATTCTCTACTTCCCATCATCAGGAGATGTCTGGCCCCTTTCCAGGTAGCAGGTCTCCAAAAAAATAGCAGTTTCTCTGAAGGACAAGCCAGTACGCACTGTCCTCCTCCTTTTCCTAGCTTTTATAGCTCAGCTGACATCATATGACATCATATATGTATGGAATATCCGTTTGGTCAATTTGGGTCAGCTGTCCCAGTTGTGTTCCCTCCCTAGGTCTTGTCCACCCCAACCCACTGCAGGGAGAATGTTGAAAAAAACCAGCCTTAGTGTGAGCCCTGCTTGGCAGCAGCCACAACACAGGAGTGTTATCAGCACCTTTCCAGCTCTCAACGCAAAGCACATCACTGGAGGGGCTGCTATGGGGAAAATTAACTCCAGCTCAGTCAGGCCAAATACAGTCTCCCTGGAGCCTTCTCTTCTGCAGTCTGAACAAACTCAGCTCCCTCAGCCTGTCTTTGTAGGTGTTCCAGCCCTCTGATCATTTTCATGGTCCACCTCTGGACCCATTCCAACAGGTCCATGTCCTTCTTGGGTTGGTGGCTCCAGAACTGGATGCAGTACTCCAGGTGGGGTAACATAAGCGTGGAGTAGAGCAGCAGAATCACATCACTGGAACTGCTGGCCACACTTTTGATGAAGCCCAGGATATGGTTGGCTTTCTGAACTGCACTTGCACATTGTTGGTTCATGTTGAGCACCAGCATTAACCATCATCCTCAAATTTTTTTCCTCAGGACTGCTCTCAATCCATATGCCACCCAGCCTTTATTTGTGGTCAGGATTGCCCTGACCCAGGTGCACTTGGCCTTGTTGAACTTCATGAGGTTGGCATGGTCAGATCAGAATCAATGTAAATGAACTAAGGATTATGACAACCAATATATTCTCTATATCAGTACTGTAATTAACAGTGATTCAGATGAACAGAAAGCACTGCAAGTACCCTAATTTTAAATTTATTTGAAACTCATAAAAAGTACAAGTATTTACAAAACAGAAAAGCAGCAAAAAACCAAGGGAAATAGAAAAAAAAAAAATCCTTGATAAACCTAATATCTTCAAACATGAGTTAAAATTACTTCTTCTGAAGAAGTACTTGACATTGTCTTAAGTTTTAATGTAAAATTAGGGGACTTTGGTATAAAAATTATGCAATATCAGTAGTGTCTCTCCTACACTTTTGTAAGTATTTCAGTTTCTCATTATGCAGGGAGGTTGATCTGACTGAAGAGGAGGACAGAAAAATTAAGGATAGAAATTAAGTGTCTCATTGAACTCCCATTGGAGTCCATGGGTAAATGCCTAGCTATTTCAGGGGGAGTAGTACTAGACCTATGACAAGAAGGTTGTATTTTCTAATATACAGGATGTATTGGTTTTATAATATGAGATTCAGAAACTAACTGACCTTCAGAAAGCAAGAATTATGCAGCAAATACCTATAGGCCTTCCTAGCCTTGGAGGGACTGGATCACATTTTTAAATAGAATCAACAGCTCATGAAGTTTAAGGTAACATATTTCACAAAACAAGTAATGTGGACATGATGAGAAACAAAATCTGTGGATTTAGTCAAGTGATTATATTGCACATATTTCTTCAAATATATCTTAATCTGGTCAAGCAACACAAAAGATTGTCATGGATGCTTTGGAGTAGACCTGTATCAAAAGTGAAATAAAATGTACTTAATGTTTGTTCTCTCTTGTTTGTTTGTTTGTTTGTTTTGGTGTTTGTTTTGTTTTTGTTTTGTTATATATATTTCTCCTTTTTATAATTTTAAAAAGATGAAGCTTTAAATGTCATTAGCTTGTCATGTAATTCTTGTTCCATCAGTATAATCATTTGAGAATGGAGAAACAGCAGCTTTTGGACATTAGTTTTATAACATTACAAATGTTATCTGCTTCAGTATTCATTGTTTAATGCTCACTCCTTTAGGATTAGTATAACTTTTTTCCTTGGTACTGTGAAATCAATGTCTTAAATAAAGAATGCTGTAACATGAAAAGAATCAAAAGAATTCAAGTGAACAAATTTGATGATTGATGTTAATTAGATTTCAATAACAAATAGTTGAGAAAGGGCTACAGATGTACATAGAATACATTTAGAAACCCCTAATGTGTAGAATGAAACTGGAGTAAAAGACTCCAGAATAAGAATGCATGTGGAAGTGAACCGTCTCAAAACGGTAGCAGAGGAACTAATATGTAAAATATCAGAGGCATTGTAAGTACACAGGAACAGGATAGTGCCCGAGGTCTCAGGACTATATATACAACTGGTCAATTATCAATATAGAATGGTGTAACAACCTACTGAAGCTGCCCATAGTTGATACCAGTTGGAAATATATAGGACAGCAACAACAATTAATTGTATGTGTCTAACTGCTCCTGGTTATGTGAAATTAATAACCCCATGTGGCAAAAAGAGACTGGATTGTGAGGTTTAAGCAAATGATTTATTTGAACTCACAGGTTTAACTGTAAGGTACAACCAAACCACCTATTTGAAGTCTAATATGCCATTAATGCAGGTTTTAATGGACACAGTGGAAGAATGCACTATTACAACTTAAAACCAAGAACACACTATAACAGATTAGAAAGTATGCTAAATACTATACATGTGTTAGTTTATCACCCACATTTGCAAACTTACAGCATGCTAAATGTTCACTTTACCACTCCAGGTAAGGGTTCTCAATCTTAGAATAAGTCACCTTGGCTGATGTCCTGACCAAGGGGGCAGGGCCTTCATACAGGTGAACTTTGGAGTGGCAACTCCCAAAATCTAAACTAAACTTTAGCACTTTTATCCCCTGTTTGAGTGACTGATTATACAGCTTGAATACACAAGGCTGCGGCTGAAACCCTCCAAGTGGTTGTGGCAAAACTATAGCTGACTGGATTATCACCTCTGGAGACACAAAAGTTGTCAGCTGAAACCACCACTGAAGGCCTCCAGGCTCTCCTTATCTTACTTTCTCAGGAAGCCGAATAGTGGTTTGAATTGAGACTCAGGACATACAATTAATTTGTTGAGGAATTTCAAGGCTCAGCTCATGTTTCAGTTTTTTTGTGTGGTGCAGCATTGCCCTGTTTGGCCTGGGTCTTATGGACAACTCAAGGCTGAGCCATCTATACAGCTCCTTTTGTGTTGTTTCTACATAGATAGGGCCATAGACAGGCAAATCAAGGCTGAGTTGCCTGCATGCACCAGATGATACTGAAACTTGATTATGAACTATGACCCAGAAAACCCGTACACCCCAGCATCCTGAAATGTTAGGTATTCAATAATAATTAAAATACTTATGTGTGGCTTAATATTCTACCCTTGAGGTTTGACTGCATTTTAAATGCAACACAAGGTCTCACAAAAATCACAAATAAATAAAATTATTTGATAATGATTTTGTATAGTACGGTTGTAAATTTAGGCAAACAAGGGTTATATGGCTGAAATAAATGTTGGCCTTTTACAAGCAAAATTATAAGATTTCTTTTTTTTTTCTTTTCAGGATGAGAAATGGAATGACTTGCTAAATAAAGTGCTATAAAGACTATTTGTAGATAATTTTTAAATTGTAGTACTCAAAGCTATTCTGTATACAGTGGTAATATATAAAGATACTGAAGTTTCATAACTCAGAGTGCACTGGTTTTAGGAATATCTCAATCCTGTGCAATCTATCACAACGGAAAAAACGTGTGCTTTTCAGAGATATTTTATTTGATGCAGATTTTAGCACCTAACAGATGAACTCATATCATCCAGCATGGAAGAAATTAATATAATAAAGAAAAACAATTTCAACACTCCTGTAAAATTAATGATGGTGTCTAAATAAATCATTACTTTTTGACTCTTCAAGCATATTACTCCATACTGTCTTTATTCTCAAATAATTTTCTAATGCTCTAAATATATAGATTTATTTTAGTACAAGTTTTAAAACATTCTGCAATCAGTCCTTTCTGGTGTTTTTTTTTTGTTTGTTTGTTTGTTTTGTTTTGTTTGTTTGGTTGGTTGGTTTTTTGTTTGCTTGTTTTGGGTTTTTTTTTAGTATCACAGTTTATATGTTGTTTTGTCTGGGTGTTTGATGGTCTGCTAGGCAAAATGCTGACAAATTAGAGAGGGATCAATTTTGAACTTTTACAACTTTAAATCTACAGATGTTCATGTACATGCTTTGCTTTCTGAGTGAAAGTCTCACTGTCATCAATATGACCACTTTTGTTAAATTTATTTTTTCAGAGTCAGGATTCGATTCTGCAGAAATCCAAATGCAAACAGAAGAGGATATGACTCAGCATGTTTCTCTCATTGGTATTAACAAAGATTAGTATGCAGATAAGCTAGATCTACAAGTACTTGGCAGATTCTATGAAAATTTAGTCTTAATTTGCAAAAGACAACTTAAAAGCACATCTGTTCTCTTTTTTTTTAAATTAAATTTTCTATTACACTCAAATATTTTCTTTGTATGCATAGGTGTAATTTCTACGTTTCTGAAGTGCCTGTAATTTAATATGAAATGGTTAATTATTTACCAAATAGTAAATCTGATAATTTAAAAGCTAGAATAATATTACACTTACATTAATTGTAGAGGATATTGGTATTTAGATGGAAATGACAATTTTAGTGGTTATTATTAACTCTATTTAATTTAGTTTTAATAATTTACAAACTTCATGAACTTAAAACACAGTTGTGTATCTTACTGAATCACAACCTACAGACCTGACCATTAAATTTAACTACAGTCTCTATGATTTAAAACTCTTATCATTGTAATTACTTCAGTTAATTTGTTTAGCCTTGCTTAAGTTTAAGCAAATCAATTTCCCTGTAGAGTTTCAACAATATGACTTGAAACAGAGAATGATTTTGTTAGGTTTTAAAATATTCAAAGAATATGTATGAATAAAGTGAAACCCCAAAACACTAACATCGTTCATGTAAATTTCATCTCACATAAAGGTCAACCTAACAGATCATGTAGAAGAAGTGTTTATACTACTTTCATTTGTGAAGTTCCATGTAGAGCTGTAATATGGAAAATTATCATCACCTTCTAGAGCCTGTGGAGAAATGAAATCCAATTCAAGTGACCATGGATAAAGCTGTTCTTCATAGAATAAGGTAGCACCTATATGAAATGTTAGGGGCTGGAAGTGACCTCTGGAGATCATCTAGTACAACCCGCCTGCCAGAGTGGGATCACCTAGGGCATGCCACATGGGAACACATCCAGGTGGGTTTTGATAGTCTCAAGAGAAGACTCCACAACCTCTCTGGGCAGCCTGTTCCAGGGATCTGTCACCCTCACAGTGAAGTTTTTCCTCATGTTGAGGTGGAACTTCATGTGTTTCACTTTACTACCATTACCTCTTGTCCTATCACAGGACAAAACTGAAAAGAGACTGGCCCCTTCTACTTGACAGCCACCCTTCAGGTATATATAGACATTATCTATCCCCTCTCTATCTATCCCCTCCCTAGACATTATTGATCCCCTCTCAGTCGTCTCAAGATTAAACAGCCCCAGTTCTCTCAGCCTTTCTTCATAGGAGAGATGTTCAAGTCCCTTATAATCATCCTTGTAGCTTTCCATTGGACTTTCTCCTGTAGATTCCTGTCTCTCTTAAACTGGGGAGCCCAAAACTGGATACAGTATTCCAGATGTGGTCTCACTACTGCAGAGTAGAGGGGAAGGAGAACCTTCCTTGACCTGCTGGACACACTTTTCTTTATGCATCCCAGGATACCATTGGCCTTCTTGGCCACAAGGGCACATTGATGTTACATGGATAACTTATTTTCCACCATGATGCCAAGGTCCAACTCCATGGAGCTGCTTTCCAGCAGGACTTAACAAAGGACAGTTTTACAGCCCACTTGGCACCCATGTTGGACATTAATCAAAGCGCAATGCAAGCACTTCATCTGGATGCTTTGCAAATGAAATTCTAGCCAGTTTGATCGTATTAGTTCAATTTGCGTAGCATGCAATTTATTTTATTTTTGTATTTGCCTTGTATAAAAATAAGAAATAAAAAACACTCTTTGTTTTCATAATCATCTCATATGCCAAGGATGAGCTATGACAGTTGATGTTTTCTGCAAGTAAGAATATGAATTTTTTTGCCATTTTCAGGTACCATTATTCAATATGCTGATACTTTCTGTTATCAAATTAATATATGCAGTATGGAGTACAGGGAGATCAAGGTGCATGTGGCCATTTCATTGAAGGACACTGCTCTGTGGAAAAAAAAAAAAAAAGTGGTGAAGTACATATTTCTGGAATATCACAGAATCACAGAATGATAGGGGTTGGAAGGGACCTTAGGAGATCATCCAGCTCAACCGCTACTTGCCAGAGTAGGTTCACTTAAAGAAGGTCACACAGGTCCAGGCAGGTTTTGAATGTCTGCAGAGATGAAGATTCTACTGTCTCTCCCTGCAGCCCATTCCAGTGCTCTGCCACCCTCAAAGTAAAGAGGTTCCTCCACATGTTTAGATGGAACTTCCTATGTTCAAGTTTATGTAACTAGAGTCCATCAGAAATTACTTCTCTCATCATACAATATGGTCTGTACTAGTTCTTATCTCTTGAGTCTACAGGGGTTAAAAAGAGATCAGCTGACTGGGCATCATAACCCTGGTTGACAACATTGCCTGACTTGTGTCAGTAGTTATCAAAATCAAACCTGCAGGTGTCCAAAGAGGAGAAATACTTTTTACATTTGTAGCTTGTTACTACAAAACAACATCTAAAAATAAAGCTATTGTATCAGTGTCATGTCATGAGAAATTATTTTCCAAGAGTCTGTAAGAACCAGAACAGGGGTTGTTTGCTTGTTTGGTTTTTCTTTTTTGTTTTCCTTCCATTAGTTCTGTATGTTGGCAGGATTCAAGTAGGGTCATGAGTTTACTTTTTTAGGTGACAAATAGCAAAGAAGCAATTTCCTTTATTTTATTTTTTTAATAATGTTTATGTACTTAAACAAATGCAGTGTAAAATAAATATTTTAGTTGAATGTTAGATTCACCAACTGCTGTGAAGTTCACAGCACATGTACTTTTAAGGACAGGCTATTTTTTGGTTTCATGTGAAACTACCTTACTTGGAAACCTGTAATATACTCATAGTAATATGAAGTTTAATGCAAGTGAAGGGCTGAAGATTCCTGATTACATTTCTGGTTCATGCTGATATGTAAGATCCTGTGACCAAGCTGCTAATGGTGCTTAAACTAGGTAGATAAAACTCAGTATGTCTTTGGGCAGTGTATTCACACTGCTAACTGCAATGCAGCTGTACAGGGAATAAGGAAGAAAGTGCTGTGTTTGTTATGGTTTGTTTTGCTGTGATTTGTTCTTTTTTGTCTTCTTTCAAAGTGAAGAGGTGTCATTACAGTATAAGACAAAAAAATTAGTAAAAATTCCTATAGTTGCTTTGCACCTTAACATTAGAAATGTTTTGTTGAATGAGGCTTTAATACACATGAAGGAATTTTCTAACTGATAGGGAACAGATTATAATGTATATAAATTATATTTTATCTATCTATATTTT
>JANIJG010016395.1:0-18779 GCA_024611175.1 Megaceryle torquata
ATCAGCACCGTTCCAGCCCTCAGTGCAAAGCACAGCACTGGGGGGGCTGCTATGGGGAAAATGAACTCCAGCTCAGTCAGACCCTACAACTACCTGCTGCAACAGTTTAGGATATCTGTGCTGTTATTTCTGGAAGATGACCTTTCCACTTTGAGTCACATTTCTTCCACTGTGCAGTGTTGAAGCACTGAATAGTCTGAAGCAACAGTGGAGCAGGTTTCCATTCGTCGAGATTCTTCACATTTCATCAAGATTCTTCACATCACTCTTGTCTTCTCCTAATTCTTTCTGTTTCTTTTTCATATGGAAAGGCACACCAAGGACAAAACAAAAGCAAGCAAGTTGACTGTCAATACAAGAGTGTGGATTTCCGAGTCCTCATTCCTCAAGAAATGCAATGGGCATTGCATTTGATTTCACAATGTGATAGTCTCACCACTTATGTCCACATTTAAAGCATGTTTGGTGGAGGTTTTCAAATAAAGGATTACCTATTCAATTCACTGGGCTACCTTTTAGAAAAAAAAAAAAAAAAAGTTTCTCTTGAAAGCTGCATGCATTTTATAGGTTAAGAAATGCATTTTTAATCAAATTATGTTTTAGAGTAAGTTTATTATAATTCATTGTGTTCTTGTTTGTAAAGCATTCATTTAATACTTTAATCCATTCGTGTCTTAACATGCTTAAAATATTGACAAGCTCCGTGACCTAGTTCCATTTACAGGATGTAACGCCATAATTCTAAAGCAGGAATCAGCATGGAAAATTTCATCTTATTTCAAATGAGCAACCAAAAATAGGTACTATAAGAAGCAGGACCAGATAAGCATAATAAGAGGCAGGTGATTGGTGAAACATTAACTCAGTAACCTGAAAGGTTTCTCAGAAACACTGCCACATAACTTTGAAGTTTCTAGTCCCCAGAAGGGATGAGCATCCAGAAAAATTATGTTATCATGTAATCACATGCCAAGAGAACATGGCATTAAGGTAAGGTTTATAACTTGGATCACAAGTTGTGCCAGACTTAGACTGAACATTAGGAAAAGTTTCTTCACAGAAAGGTTACTGAGCACTGGAACAGGTTGGTTCCACAGGGTCCACATATCCCGGCTCTTTAGGAAGGACAGGCAGGGGAGATGAGGAGTGGATGTTGCCCTCTCTGACAATGTCCATCTGGAGTGTATGGAGCTCCACCTGGTGGTGGCTGCTCAGCCAACTGAGAGTTTATGAGTCAGGATTAAAGGGAGGACAGGGACAAATAACATGATAGTGGAGGTCTGCTACAGGCCTCCTGACCAGGAAGACCACGTGGATGAGGCCCTCTGTAGACAGATAGGAGCATGTTCACAATCCCTAGTCCTCAAGGGGGACTTCAACCGACCAATTATCTGTTGGAGGGACAACACAGCAGGTTATAAGCAATCAAGGAGATTCCTGAAATGCATTGATGAGAACTTCATTCTCAAGTGAGAGAGAAGCCAATGAGGAGAGGTTCTATGATGGATCTTGTTCTCACCAACAAACAGGGGGTGGTGGGGATTTTGAAGTTCAAAGGCAGCTTTGTCTTCAGTGACCATGAAATGGTGAAGCTCAAGATCCTTTGGGCAGTGAGGATGGTGCACAGCAAGCTCACTACCCTGGAGTTCGGGACAGCAGACTTTGGCCTCGTCAGGGGTCTGCTTGGTAAATACCATGGGATAAAGTCCTAAAGGGAAGAGGGGCCCAGGAAAGCTGGTTAATATTCAAGGATCACCTCCTCCAAGCTCAGGAGTGATGTATCTCACCAAAGAGGAAGTCAGACAAAAGCACCAGGAGGCCTGAGTGGATGAACAAGCAGCTCCTGGACAAACTCAAACAGAAAAAGTAAGCCTACAGAGGGCAGAATCAAGGGCAGGTATCCTGTGAGGAATTAAATAATCTTTTTTTGATAGAAATATATTTTTGTTGCAAGAGAACAGCTTTGGTTCTGTATTAGTTTTGTCCTAGCCTAAGTGAGTCCTCCAAATTACCAATGTGGTTGTCTGCATGATCACAGACTCAAACTTTCTTTACATTCAGTGGAAGGCACTTTTAGAGGATAGTTCAGGCTACTTCAAGTCTGAGTCATTCTCTGGAAGTACTTTTGTGTCCCCATTGACACAGAGCTGCAGAAAATTGTTTAGGAGGTGTCTCATTGCAATGTCCAAAATGAGGTGAGATGAACCCAAACTGATAAAGCCATTATTTTTTCCAGTAATTTAATGTCTCATCAAGGTTGAATTTCTCTAGCTTCACCTTTTAGTTTCTTGCTCTTCCTATGTTTTTTTTTTTGTTTTTTGGGGTTTTTTTTTGTTGTTGTTTGTTTGTTTTTGTTCTTGTTCTTGTTCTTGTTCTTGTTCTTGGTTTTGGTTTTGGGGTTTTTTTTTGGTTTTTTTTTGGTTTTTTTTTGTTTGGTTTTTTTTGTTTTGTTTTGTTTTGTTTTGTTGTTGTTTTTGTTTTTCGTTGTTTTTTGTTTGGTTTTCTTTTTTTTTTTTTTTTTTAATGCAGAACCTCCCATTTACCAGCTATGTATCTTCTCCAGGTGTGCCTACACCAAATGATCAAGTCATCTCCTAAATCCATCAACCATCATTCAATGGTCTGGTGTGATTATAGCCTCATATTCTCTGAAGCACAGGAGCATTTATTTCACAACTGGAAAATAGTTTTGGATTACTTTGCAGAGTAATTTGGAGATCTATCAAATGACAGTCCCCACCCTGCTCCAACAGAACACAGCAAGACCTTTGCCACTGATTTTAAGTACAGTAAATTTAGACTATGATGTTTAAACACTTTCAAGATTAAAAAATGCTGCTGTGAAACTCAGCACTTACTTTCACTTTGAAGCATTTACCACAGAAATAGTTCCTGGTCTATCCAAAGCCAGCATCCTGTCTCCAACAACAGTTCATAGTGAATTCTGAAGTAAGAAAGCAAGCACCTTAACTCTTAGAGCTGAGGTACTGAAGCAAGATCTTATATTAAAATTTTGCATCACAGTGGGTGAATTCCAGTCACTTCCAGCCTCACCAACCTGTAAACTGACAGAGCTGACTTGAGCTGATGGGTGGAGGGACTGATGACTCCATCAAGAAAGTCCTGTTTTCTTTTCTTTTATAAACTCCAGGACTATACAACATCTTATTTAAATTTTAAACGTTGTGTTTGAAGGAAAATACTAAGTACAAATGATAATGTTTTTATTCATCTTCTTCATCTGCACACATGCCAACTATTACTGTAGCTAAAGTGGTAAAAAATCTGTTTCTAAATGTGGATGAACCTGTGATCAATCCCTCCTATTTCTGTGTTATATAAAATATTTCCCTTCATTAAGGGTGTGGATTATCCCAGCTAAGTTTAGCTGTCTAAAAGCAGGCATCTAGTCTAGACAAGGCATGTAAGCTGTTTTTACAGAGAAATTAGCATCTCCAGGAGGTGACATATCGCATGCTGCGCTAGAGAGCCAGAACTTCTGTCCAACACACCACGTAAGTTGCTCCTTTTCCTTATCACTTATCCACAATTTACACTTTTTGCTCTTTAGAATTTCAGTACTGACCTGTGTGCATTAGCATTGTTACAGCTCAAAGCCATACATTACAGCAACTCACAACCTGATTGAATTGGTTACTGATTAAAAGTGTCCAGGTACCTGCTCAATGGCACTCCTAGAAGCCTTGGGATTTATGGTGAAGTGAGACATTGTGAGCAGGACGCTCTGGTAAACTCTGAAGTGATTTCCCTGCACATACAAGACAAACCTATCCTAGACAATGTGTTTCTATTATTTTCAGACACTAAGAGGTTGATTGTATGGGCAGTGTTGACTTTGAGGAATTCAAGGCAAATTCAAGAAAAGGGTATTAGAATTAAATGTGCAATGCTCAGAGGCAACAGGATTGATTTAGGATTTAGGCAGGAAGTAAAAGTCTTTAAATGAAAGAGTCATTAATTCTGTTTTTGTGAATATGAAGGCATCAAGCCAAGTAAGATAGAAGCTTTTCTCTGCATTTCTTAAGATGACTTTGCAGAATTGCTAATCCAATAAATACATAGCCCAATACACTGACCTTCCAGGTCTTTATCCACTGATCTAGGAAGCCATATGTCTTTTCTGCAATAGAATAAATGTGTGCCAAGTTCAGATCAGGAGTATGAAATCCATACTGCTAAGACTTACATTAGGATATTAAGATAGTAGGTAGAGACATTGTTGTCCAGAAAGCTCCCAAATAAGGTAGCTATTTTGATCCCATATCTATCAATTATATCTAATAATAACAATTCATTGCAATTTTCTATCCATGGCAGGCTCCAACATGAGCTAAGGTGACAGTAGTGTTTATTTTCACACAAATTAGATTTTGGTTTCTAATTTAGAAGTGACCTAAATATTGTTAAGCAAGACTGAATTGAAGATAGTAATCTACTGTTGAGCTCAAGGTCTAATGTACTACATGCTGTGATAGCAAATGTTTCTACCATACTTTGCCCATGACCCTTCAACATGCACTGAAGCACTTTTATTGTAGAAGCAGCTCCTTAGACAGGTCAACAAAGATAACATGGATGCAATTTTCTTCTAAATAAAACAATCTTTTGTGGTGCCATAGAAATGGATCGTCTTGTCCAGTTGTTATCTCAAATAACACCTTCACAAGATTAATTTATATATATTGAAGTTTCATTAAAGGCTTATCTAGGGAAGGAGGAACGTACAGAATTTGAAGAGAAAACACTACTCAGATGCATGCACGTGCTTACATTTTTATAAATACAGGAAGGTGCCTTTGAAGCATTCAAGTGGGAATTTCCTCTGCCTGAATCAGGGGCTTTAACTTAGACAGATGACTGCTATGGAGGTGTTGAAGTCAGACAAGACTTATATCATCTCATTTGCTGTTTCACTTCTCAATGAGTTGTGGCTCTTTGAAGTTCAGAAAGTTCCATACTCTCTTTACCACACTGCACGTGTCTTGTCTCTGCTCTTGACTGCTCACTTGCAGAGGATGAGGACAAAATGCATATTTCCACTGGGGGTCAAATAACTAGTCACACATGTAATAGATCTGGAGAGTGGAAGAGAAAATTAGTATATCCTATTTGTGCTCATATTTTAACACAGTTGTTTGATTTATTTATCAAGTTGGCCTATTGCAGAATTTTCAATTTTAACAGTGATAATAACACATAGATACTATTTTAAATCTCAGTCCTATAACACCTGATTTTCTTGAAACTCAAGCTTCTTTGGAGAAGATATATTAACATCTTAAAAAATACATTCAGCAAGGGAAGATGAAAAGTTTCATTGCTCATACAGGTGTTACTTTAAATTGTCTCTCACCTTTCCTCAGAAATCTCACCTGTTTCTGCTGATCCGTTCCAACAAAACTGTCAGCAAATGTCAATCAACTGCTAAATGAAAACCATTCATGTGATGAAAAACCTAACATAAAGTGAGTGGGAGATTCCAACCCCAGCCACTCAGGAGGTCCTTCATTGTGATTCCAGCTTTGCTCCATGGTGGCTGGGCTCATCATCTGGCTCATGGCATCTATTTTTGATTGAAATATATATTCTGACAAAGGATAGGTTTGATTTTTCATAATTTATTGTAAATGGTAATCTTTTTTCTTTGGAAAGTTGAATCAGGTCTGTGAATTAGTATTGTGATATTTGGGTTTGTTAGTAACAAAAAACCCAATTAAAATGTAAGGAGAGAATGGAAGGTTTTATTTGAAAAACTCAATAAATGGAAAAAAGTTAAAATTATATGAGGTCTGATGAGAACATTTTTGTTCTGCTACACAAAATTCTTTTGCATGTAGCATGACTTTGGATTTTATTGGCTTGCAAACATCTGAAAGAAATTTCAAATAGATATAAAATAGAAGTATTTCATATTAGGAGAAAAAAAAAGAAAAAAGAAATGTTTGATTTTCTCAGACAGCTCCCACTCCAGGTGATTCAGAGAAACCAGTGAGAGCTCAGCCCTTATCAGACACCAGAGAATCACAGTGGAGGTGGCACTTCTTGTGTCTCACATCTAATTGGGTGGGCTGTGCTGTCCGGGCATCAGTGCAAAACCCACTACAGTGGTACTGTGCTCAGGCTGACCCTGTTCCTGGGGCTGAACACTCACTGAAGACATTGGCAAGCAGGAAAAGTGTTGAGGAGTTTATGCTGGTTTCTCTTAAGGCAGAACAGGAGACCATGTGCACCCCTCAGTATAGACAGTTGGATGTGACCAAGAAGGGGTCCCAACAGAGTGGCAGTGTGAGCATTTTCCCAGTCAATGGCAGCAGACAATTTTGTGCTTTTTAAATCCAAAGATCCTGCAAACACACTAAAAGTGAAGTCTTGGGATGCAACATTTCAAGGGCTGATTTAGATCATTGGACCTGCTCTTTTCCTGTGGCTATTGAGAGTGCTGGGACACGTGTACATGTGCCCAACCAAGTCCTTCTTAACCACCTGCAGGAGCATTCAGGATGGTGGCCAGGTAAATACTGATCTTTCTGCCCAAAGAAATCCAGATGTCTTATCCTTCCAGAGCACTTATTTTGTTGCTCTGCAGAGACTTTCGTGTGACTTTGGTCAGATGCTGAAGCAGGAGATGGGGAATGGGCTGCAGCTGGTGACTGACAGGCTGGGAGGAGTTTACACTTATACCTGCAAGGATATGTGATATGTGAAGCCTGTAACATCTACTGGTTCTTTGCAGTTCAATGAGGAGCCTATTAATACAGTACTTCCACTCAACTGCATTCTGCTTTTGACTACTACTTACCTTATTTGACTATCACTTACCTTATTTATTAAATTTATCAGACAAAAGCTAAAAGTGTCCCACAGGAAACCTTTCAGAACATGCAATTTCTGTTAAGGGAGAATTTATAGCTCAATAATACAGTGCTTTAAAAATTGACTAGTAAGAGAACCACACAGGCACCAGTTAATATATATTTGCAATGACCTTCATGAATCTGTGTACAGCAATCACAGACAAGTAAGTTCTTTTAAAATGTATGGTTTATATGCATAATATCTTGGAATTAACATAGAATCAGCAGACAGGTGAAATCAGTGTAAAGAAATATATGCAATATATGTCACTTTAAACACCATTTCTGGCAGAGGTCTGGCAGAAGAAAGCACCTTATAATAATCTTTCTGTGCTGTGATATCTCCTAGCAATTCATGGTTCCAAAATCCTACAACAATACCGAAAATGAGAACTGTCTGCTAACATTAAATCAATGCATTGGTTAATGGCTCATATTAACATCTCCATCGGGAAGCAATGGACCTTTAGTATTTCCCATAATTGCTATACATAGATATTTTCTATACTAGGTATTCTATGTGCCCCCATCAGACTAGGAAACATTGCCTGCTTCCAAAAGTAGCACTACAGAACCTAAATGCAAACTCTGCATAAAACCTACTAGTTCAAATATAGTCAAATAACAGAGATCTAAAGTGGTTTTCATTCAGACAGGTTTTGAATTGCCACTTCACAGAGGAGAAAAGGCTTGTGTAATGCTTATTTATTTCAGACTGAATCCTTTTATCCACCATCTCCCTTAAATCTGCTCCAATATGTGCTGCCATATGAAAGTTGAGAGCACTTTATCCACTGACACCTGAACAGAGTTTGGCCTCTGGTTTGTTACTGCTTTGCAGTAGCCCAGACGGTGACCTCTGGGGCCATGCTGGAGCCATACACCTCCTGCTGTTCCTCCAGAAAACATCTGCTTGATGGACAGTGGAAAAAGATCTTGCATTTATTTGTGCTGGAGAGACTTTTTTGTCTAGAAGTGAGGTGGTTTATGTGCCCTTTGGAAACCATACGTTCAAGTGCTGATGTCAACACTGAATTGCAGAGAGGAGAATCATATTAGACTTTTCTTGAAGCACAGAGTGAACTGACATAAATATGAGTTATCTGTTAATATTGTTGTTATCGCTGACTGGCTTGGCTGTGGATTCTATCTCCAATGCTGGCCAAAATATTCAGTCAAGGGAACTACATTTTACCCTTTTGACAATAAAAGTTGTTGCTACTAATTTTTTTGAGTCATTTGATCCATTTCTATCACTGTTTGTGGTTTGGTTTTGTTTTGTTTTAAAATTAGGGCTGATATTTCTGAAGCTTTTTATTGATTCTGGAAAAAAACCCAGCTATTTGAAATTAATGTATTTAATTTTTTGTAGTGACGAACATATCGTGGTTCCAGCTTCAAAATGAAATGGCAAAAGTTAAGAGTGTCTCTCTTTAAGTCAGTATTTTTCTTCATGGCTATTTGCAAAAAGAGTAAATTTTTTAAAATATATTTGAATAGAGTTAAGTAATAATTTTATTTTAAAAATCCATCATTGTTACAAATACTTGCATTCTTTAGTTCATTTCTGCTGTGGAATGAGATGCAGAGTTTTTGAATTTTTTACAGGACAGCCACTGTTTTGGCTGTATGTAACTGTTTTTAAAAGACTGCACAGTTTTCCATTGCTAGTGCTTAAAAAAAGTATCAGAAAATGAAAATGGTTCTTTATTTTCTTAATTTTTCCAGGCCTGGCATTTATTCTATTTTCCCGGTCAGTACAGAAACTGAGTTTGCTTTCAACCATTTTTTTTCTATATTAAAGCTATGGCTGTACATCTTAAAATTGATCCAATTTCTTCTTCCTGGTTTATTGTGATTTTTTTTGTATTACTGTCAACCGAGAGCTGCCTGCTGAGACCACAACCCTACATTGCTCGATGCTGTATGAATGGTTAAAGTAAGGCAACCATCATCCAGAAAATCTTTTGATCTAAATCACCCAGGCAAACTAAGCATGAGAAAAAAGAAATCTGGTCCTTGCTTTATTGCGCAGTTACTGAGACACATTGGTGATCAATGGCAAACTTCATATTAGAGTGGCAGGAAGAAAAATACCTCCCTTGCTGTATATCTACACATTTACAGTGGCCAACCAGTCCCAGTGCATCTGGGGAGCCTCCTGCTGTGACTGTCCCCTGAAGCACATAGCAGGCATTTATCCAGGGCACATGACTGTAGATTTTGGGCACAGAAAATACTGTAGTGAATTAGTGCAGAAGCACACTTCCTGACACAGCTTATTGCATCAGAGGGCACTAATTGGTCATCCCCCCTTTGCTTGCAACCAAGGTTACTGACATGGGATGTTCAGCCTCCTTCAAGGCTTCATCAAATCAGCCCTTCTTCTCTTCCTCATCATCTGGTCTCAGGCCTCAGGCTCATAGCTCTGACAGCACTTTAGTATTTTAGTCCCAGTTTAAACACTAGAACTTGAATCTTTTCAACCTGAGCAGTCCAGATGTACACACAGACCTGTGACAGGCTCATCTGGCGTTCTGGTTAGGAATCAGATAATGCTATTCAAAAGAGACCACACAATTCACTGCAGCACTGTTGTTTTCCTGCTGTCCCTGGACTTTTATCCCTTCATTCACTCTCTCTTGACCTTGACTGACTAGGATGAAACTCACTTCTCTGTGCAGGGGAAGGAGGCAGTAGGAAGAACATGAGTCATGTTCTCTGGCAAGGCCCCAGAGGGTCCCCTCTTTCTGTCATGGGTGAGTAGGGCCATTCTTATGGCTGCAAGGCTCCCAGGGCTTGCACTGAAGGGCAGATTAGCCCTGGATAAGCAGGTATGAGTCGTGGCCCTATAGATTTTGTACCAAGGTGACTTCTCTGCTTGCATATTATGATAGTCTGAAACAGTGAAGAAGAAATAAGAATTCTCTGTGATAAGTATTTGCATTGTCTCATATAGTATGTATTTCACTTGTATTAGAGTATATTAACCATATTTACTATTATTTTGAATTACTACTTTCACATGCTACATGACATCTATAGCATATTAGGGTTATACACTGATCTCTTAAATTCTCAGAATGCATCATTATCTTTCTGTTTCTCCTCCCTAGACCCTTTGGCCATTCTGAGAAAGGACAGACATTTCCCTCTGTCAAGATATATTTCCAAAGGAAATCTGGGTGACCACTGCAAGAGACTGCTCTCCAAACAGCAGCTGGGAAGTTAAGAACATGACTAGTGTTTTTCTGGAGAGGATTCTTTTCTGAATACTGATGGGACAAGGCTCTACCAAGTAGGTAACCATAAGCATTCATGTTTTCCATCTCTGAGATGAGGTCAGATGCAGCTGTCACCACTATAACCATGCTGACATCTTTCAATGTAAGGGAAGTGCACTACCTGCTTGATTAGCCATATAAGATGCTGAAGAGAGAAGCTCCTATGACTGAGAAAGTTATTAACCCTCCAGGAGCAGGGACAGGTTGCAGCAGCTATTATTTTACTTGCTATACATGAGATCAGGCAGTATATAGTTACCTATGCTTGCAGTGAGAAGTTCATAGCACAGTTTTTGATGAACCTACTCAGGGAGGGGTAGCAATCCAGCTGTGACATCCTGGAGCTCAGTGAGACTAATCTACTGTTGCTCTCAGCAGGCTAAAATAAACCCAATCAAGATCTGTATGGCTAAAGCTCGTTTTGTGTTTTGAGTATTTCTAATTTATTTTGCAGCCTTTACTATAGACATGCCTCAAGTTGCATGATTTAATTTGCTTGTGACAGCTACCAGACACATGAAACCCACCCATGCTTATCAAATCAAAAGGCTTTACCACTTTTGCATGTGAGAAGGGGGATCATACAAAGATGTCCTTGTTTTCTCTTAGGCAGAATATCTGAATTGCTGTTTTTCATTCTTTCTTCATGATTATCTTGTTTTGAAAGCACATATTTCAGTAATGTCCATAGCACTTCCTGTAGGTTACCTGACATTTCTTGACATTAAAAGTTTGAACTCATGAGGCATTTGTATGGGGTAGCTGAATATTTCTGCATGGTGCTTACAGCTTTGATGATATCTGCATTTCCTGCTTTTCAATCCCTTTGGGTGCATGAGTGTAGGATTTGCTGAGCAGGAGGGAAAGGAGGTAATCAGTCACCATATACATATACATATTCTGCCCTTCCTCCTGTTATGAGTACTTACATATTACTGCTAAAAGCAGAAGTCAGATTGAAGCACGTGTCATTTTCAGAAGTGGATTTTTTTATTCTTGACCCACAAATTGGTGATGGTGCTTCTGTTTCCTTAAGGCCTTAATAGTCTCATGATCCTGCAAGAAGATAGTAACCTATTTAATGGGGTGAGGATATAACTTGTAAGGCAGGCAGTTCTGCTGATTGTGTAGACAGTAAATTTGGAATGGTGGTGGGAGGTACTGCTGAAGTGTACCCTCTGGAGCTTCCGAAACTGAGAGCAGCTGTCTTGAAAAAGGCTATCTCAGGCATACTCAGACAGGCACGTTAGTCCAAAAACTGTTTCTGAGATATCAATATGTGGTGAAAAAGGTGGAAGATGGACTGTGATAGGATGCCCATTATTGCTCTGGAAAGATGGTCCTGGAGTTGGAGAGACACTTCTGTTGTTGCAAATTGTAATTGAGTGTCTACCAAGCAAATTATGCAAATGAATACAATATTTACACCTAGAAGGGAGTACAATTTCTTCCTGCTCTTGCTTTGTCCTGCACTTCTATAATATTAAGAATTTGGATGTCTAGGATTTTAGTCTTAAGAATATTATTCTACCTCTTACTAATTTTCATGGGCTTTTATTGTTTTATCCGGGGCTCCTTACTTTCCTTTGCATCTTGTTTTGAACCTCTGGTTTCTGTGAAATGCATGTGGGGACAGGTGCTCTTAGATAACTTGCTCCTGGCATTTGGAATGAAATAGCAAAGCAGCTGATTCAGCTCTTAAAAATAGAAGTTCACTTTCATAACAGCTTTTGCTGTTCTAGTAGTATCATGGATGTATCATTGACTTCCAGAGGACCAAAGCAGAAGGTTGCTCCATTAAATTAGGCATAAAAAATGCAAAGAGGTTTCCTCCTCCCCCTGCCCCACCTGTTACAGAGCAACAGGCTGCATCTCTCCTTGGTAGCAAGCTCTGCATACAGGTTTTGCCTAGGCTGGGAGTGTCAGTCCCACAGAAACCTTCAGCCATTCAGCTCCCAGACTGTCTCTGTGCAATCTTTCTTGTACTTGCCTCTAAATGCATGGTAGAAACATGAACAAATGAGGCAACACAGTAAAGAAAGAGGCTTTCTGGAACTTTTTTACTGCTTGATGAGCATGATTACACAGAGGTTTGATGTGTCAGCTCCAGTAGAGGACAGGGAGACCCTGCTGCTTTCCAGATACACTCAGCTCAGGCTCAGAGAGAACCTGTGGCTGGGGGCTTGATAGGTTCAAAGTCAGCTTTAATGCCAAGTGGCTTTCTGAGCTGACCCAGAAGCCCTCTCCTGTGACAGGCAAAAAATCTGTAAAGGGAGCTGGTTTTATCTTAATGTCTTGATCTCTGAAATGCATACAGCTTAGAGGAGACCAGAGAGGGGCAGGGGAGTGTCTTTGAGCATCAAGGTCTGGAGTTTTAAAGGTATTTTGGTGCATTTAGATGTCAGCTGGAGGTCTTGAAAGCTTTAGGGCACAGTTTTTCCAGGTTTTGCAGGTGGAATTTTTTTACATAATTATAGATATCTCTATTTGACCCAATGTCTAGACTCTGCTAATGATGACAGGAGAGAAACTGGTGCTTTTAGAGAATGATTTGTCTGATTGCAAAATAGATGAGGTGAGAAACAAATCATCTAGTAGCAATTCCCACTTCTCTCTACCAGCTGTGAAGGGAGTTTTCATGACTAGATGATGTTTAGAGACCTCTAAAGTAGGTTTTTGAAGTTATGGGTCCCACATTAAGTACTGAAATAACTTCATAAATCAGGGTCTTGGTGAGCTGAGGCTGCCCTTGGACTTTCTCTGAAGCAAGTGGGAAGTTACCAAGAAGGAGAATGGGCAAATAGGCGAGCCTGGAAGAATAAATAAAGAAATGTGAGTACTGACAGATGGTGTCTCTGCTTCTGCAGCTCATAACCATAGATGCTCTCAATATACTTTCTGGATCCTAAATGAGTGAGTCCTGAGAAGTCCCATCTGTAGCTGGTATTTACCAGGGCTCCTACCTCATCTGGGACACTGAGAGGTGCAGCAACTGCATTTCCGTGAACACCCAGGACAGAGGATTATACTCCAGTCCTCTTAAGAGCACCCTGAATGACTTCTGATGAGGTCACATAAAACTGGGTGTTTTTAAAGATGTAGATGAACTTAAGGGAGCTAATGGGAGAGAGAGAATTAAAATCAGACCCCTCTCAACTGCCACTGCCATAGCATTGTATATGAAATATGGGACTAGTTTCACTGTTGATAGCCTTTAACATTTTGCTCCTGCAAATCATAAATTCTTAAGAAAGGGAATTATCTCTTGCCACTTGTCTGTACAATAAGAGCTTAATCGCAGCAGGAGCCTGTGGATTTTCAAGTAACTCAAATAATGCAGTATGTGATTTACTTACTTATAAGGAAACAACCCATCTGATTCTGTTCTATAATTTAAAAAGACTGTGTACTCTATACTCTGCCCACCACAATAATGACAATAAAAATTCCCAAATGTCCCATATAAAATAGTTAGATTTATGAGAGTGTCTGTTTCTTTTTGGACTCAGTTCTCACAGATGTTCTCACAATAAGTCAGCCCCGTTCTTCCCCCACCCCTGCCAAACCTTAAGAAACATCACTGTGTTGGAGCTTCAAACAATTTCTTAGATATATAGCCCTAAAATAACCATTCCAGGCAGTATGCTTTTTATTAACTTAAAAAAAAAAAAAGAAAAAAAAAAAGGCATAGGATCAGAATTTCAGTATTCCTAGCTTGTAGGCAGAGAGCTTGTATCTTTTAAAGAGATAGAATATGTAATGTTAATTTCAAAGACACAGAGTCTCTGCTTATGGATTTCAGGAGCTGCAGAAGGTTCAAAAGAAGCTACTAAAAATAAAAACTTAAACAATAAATGAATGAATCTAAAGGGAGACATATACAAATGCAGAAAGAAACAATTTTAGAAAGAAGCAATAATTCCTTAAAATGGGACTAAAACTCTGTGCCCCAATAAGGTGTGAGAAAGAGCACTTCACAAGGAACTGAGATTCAACCTTGGGCACCAAGGTTGAGTTAGCAGAGTCTCAATGTCATGGGTGATGCTATGTTCAGTTAACAGTAGAAGCTGGCTAGTGTTCTCCCTTGGTCCTCCCATCATCTCAGTTTTGATCTGTGGATTGATAGTGGCACCCTGGGAGATGCTTCTCATCTCTTCTGGCTGGGAGGCCAGGAGCCACTGCCAGTGAGGAGACAGTGGGGAGCAGCCTAGGTCTGGCACTGAAGTCTGGCTTAAAGCTTTGCATGAACTGTCAGTATGTGTGAAGCCTCAGAGGATTTACTGTCAGAGCTGTACTTTTTGCTGGATGATGTCTGGCTTGTTGGGCATCTGGGAAACCTCACAAGCTGGGATTTACACCTCTGTGCCTGCTGGAAGGTACAAGTGTGCTGTAAATGGATTGCGAATGCATATTGGATGTGTCCCTTAACCCTGACTACACGTTGTGCTTTCATTGCTCCCCCCTTGAGGAAAGAGTTGTGCTGGGAAAGAAATATTGCAGGTGTACCCGCAATAGGGCAAAGCATGGCTCCATCACTCAAACAGGCTGTAGCATGGGTGAGGTGCAGAAATGCTCAGTCCTGTGGGGACGGATGCAATTCTGGGCACAATTTCAGTGGCATGACTCTGAATTAATGCAGAAATATTAAAAAAAAGAGTTTAGATGCAGACATTAAGGCAAGGCTTGGAGTGTTTTCCAAGGTTGCAGGTTTGCGCCATTGGCACTGCTTTCATTCCCACTTCTCCCAGTCTTTGAAGACCTGCTTTTTTTGCTAATAACACTATTATACACCTTTTCTTTTGCTAGGAGTATGATGCCACTGGACTTCCTCAGCTCAGATGAGGCCCTGCAAAATTTAGCTTTCATTTAAGAAAAATATACCACAGCTTAGCAAATCAACAACTCTGGTTGGACCACACAGAGCTGGAAGGCACACTTAGGAGGTAGCTGGGCCCATGAGGGATTTGGGGGCTGAAGTACATTTGCAAAATGTCTTGAGAATTGGGTGAATCAGCAGGAGATGTTTTGTTCTTGTTATCTTCACTGTAAACCTTGTCCTCTCAATGTTGTAAACACACAGCACGCAGCAAGACTTGCTTAATTTTCTCATTTGATTACCTGTCTCTACTTAGTAGGAACTATGGAATTCTACAAACTAATGCAAATACATTAAAAAACTAATTAGCTGGAACTGTTATGCTTGAAAAAAATGTAGGTTGCCATATGCACATGGCATCAAATATCCACTTTGGTTTCTATTATGATGATGGCTTTGTATTAACTGTAGTTGCAGACTGGCAGACAAATAGGGATTGCAAATGCAGCTTTAATTGATGAAATAGTTAATCTGGAAATTAGGATTCTGTCTCTCTGCAATTTTCAGTCACACATGGTAAGTTTCTAGATCTTGAAGTACATTTTGCAGATTTTCTGCTGTGCATAATTTAATATGGTTCTCTAAGCACCTGTCTCACAGCCTTGTACTCCCCACAATTACTGACAAGTTCTGAATCAAAGTAGGAAAGAAAAAAACCTTCTGCTTCTCAAATGGGCTCAATTACCATCTGGATCACAAAGGGTTTCTCCTTCACAGACCTACAGGATGCAAATGTTCTGGCATACTCTCTGCTTACACCAGTTATATCGTACTGGTTCAAACCACTGAAGAAACTATAATCGGGACATATTCTGAGCTGATGTAAATCAATATAATTGCAGTGACTTTAGTACAACCATGCAGATTTAAACTAACTGCTCCACAGATATTTTAATGCTAGAATTATTTATTATGTTCATCCAGTTTGACAACACAGGACATAGACATTCATCCAGGAATTCCTATGCTGAATCTATTAGGTTATAGATGAAGTAGAGCATAGCTTTTAGTAAGGTGTGTAAGGCTGGAAAATTAGCTGGTATAAATGGCTATAAATCTGAGACCTGCTATGGTTTCTGTGAGCTGAGATTCCAGAATTTGAAACCAACTTAAGGTCTCTAACTAGGAGAGAGCTCATCACATTTTCCTGTTAACTGCTTCCCATTCCATAGACTATAAAAAATATGGCTTTTTTTTTTTTTTAATAGCATACTTTTGTAGTTTGAAATTCCCAATGATTGAGATCCCTGTATTGGATCTGATTAGCCCTTCATCAGTGATGTTAGAAAGCCCTCCTGTATCAGATATCTTCTTGCACAGAGTATTTTAGTTCCTGATATACTCCTTTCTTTTCTCCTTCATTAATATGATACAGTGAGCTCCTGAAGTCACAAGAGAACCTCTCCCTACTTGAACCATCAAGAGCCAAAGATGCACTTTGATAAACTTGATGCAAAGATGAACATGAGGGGTTGTTCTGAATTTCTGGACTTGACTGTGGGCAGTCCCCCACTTCCCAGTGCTGATGCTGTTGTGTATGAAACACTCTGAGGTAATCACAAGTGGTGAAGTGGGAGCTATGAAACAAAGTTTATCTTTTCCCTTGGGTTTCATGAAGTATTTAGCAAGATGAAGGGTCCTGGCCTGGCTGCTGAGCATGTAGATAGGGCATCTGCATGACAGATGCCAAATTGTTACACTGGGACGTGGCTGATGTTATTGCTGCCTGTATCCTTTCTCTGCATCCCTCCTCTTAGTGCCCTGATCAGCCACACCACGTGCTCTGTATCTGCAAGATACAAATAAGCTAGAAATGGTGCTACAGCAGCAAAATGTTTTAAATACAGACTAGTTAACTGCTGGGAATTGACCTTCTTGGTGCACACTGTTAGGAGATTTTTAGTAATTTTTTAGCTATTGTTCTTTTATTGTCTCAATGACTCCTTATACTCTAAGCTTGGGCAGGCCAGTATGTTGAGAGGATACTTGAGGCTCATACCATATCTCTGTGGAGACCTTGTTCCAGGCTCCAGTGAGAGTTAAAGCTTCCTCTAACTGGTAAAACTATCACTTTCAGCTCAAGAGGATAAAACCAAACATACTACTTTGTAGTGACTAATGCTTGGGTGGATTCAATGTGTGATGCACTCCTTTATGGACTTTATGTGATGTGATATGCCTGTCACTGAGGATCCCTTGCTGTTGCAAAGTAGCTCCAGACTGGTAGCTGGCCTGTCTAAGCATGTAGGGAGGGATCGATGAGGTGTCTGCCCTTAGAGCTATTAACAGTGAGTAGAAAAGAAGAGCAGTCAATGAAACTCTGATAAGGTTTTTCTTTTTGACAGGTGCTATCTGTGCTGTGTTCATTATTCACCATGGCCTGAGTGAGGTCAGCTGTCACCTGAGATTTAATGTCACCTGAGATGGTTGTGCACTACTACATTCAGAGAGTAATGTCTCCAGACTTTAAGAACCAATAAAGGTGACCAGAACTGCCAAAGATGAAGATGAGAAAGCACCTATTAGGTGCCTCCTTCCATCTGCTGAGAGCAAGTCTACCTTGCTTCCCTTTGCTGTGCCACCAGATGCTACATCTGGGTAAGAAGATGATGTTTCATGAGTCTTTTTCCTTGCTTTTAGACACTAAGGGCAATGAGTGCTCTAGAGTTGATACATAATCAGGTAAAAAATGTGCAGAGCAGTTTGACTATTAGGGCTGTGAGCAGACTCTCAACTTACAGAAGCTGGCACGGTCTCCATTGTTGGAACTGCACATTGATTTCAGTGGAAGTGTGCCAGCCTCCATTGCTCAGGATCTGGCTATGATCCTCCCCATCCTCTGTTCCCAAGTGGTGCCACTTCACATCTGCCTTATGTAGTTGTCAAAACCAGACTAAGGGTGCAGGGTGGTGGAGAGCCAAGCATTTTATTTGTTTATTTAAGTGGTTTTGGGTTTTTTGAATGGTTGAATTATAAAAAAATCCCCAAAACGTGGTATCTCACTAAAAAACTACAGCTAACGTCCATGCCAACAGACAGGGCTGAATGATAGATCAGCTGCTAGTGTAACCAATGTAGAGTGAGAGCAAGCTTGACGGGGGAGAGATTGATTTCACTGTCTGCTTTTCTCCAGCTTTGCCCTGAGCTGCCCAGGCTTCCATCTGGTCTATGTGCATCATCATTAGGAGTAGCCTATGCGGAGCAGACTGGACACATTCACAAGTCCTAATTCCTACAGATGAAGTGTTGCTGTTCCGGACTGCTCTCTGGGACATGGATGGGGCAGCTCTCAATGGGGTTGCACATTGAGGCCCAGAGAGACCCCGTGCTCTATTTGGTTTGGGAGACGAGAGCAGCAATGCTTCAGCAGATGAGGAAATAGTTCCTGGGTTAGGAAGCAATGAAGATACAAGTTCTACCTGATTTGCAGCAGAGAATAGAACCAGGGCAGATGTTTATTTCTGTGGTTGGAGCAGCTCCACTTTGAGGCAGTGAGATACTTATTTGCATAGTATTTGATAACTGCACCTTACCAGTGGCTGAACGCTGGTCACATACAAGCCAGTTCAAAACCACCCTCTAAAATCTCCCAGTTAGGATTTGTATCTGGGTCACCTACTTCCCTACTATCCTGGCCTCAAGACTCTTGCTTTTTGCATGTTCTGTTTTTGGTTTGGTTTTTTTTTTTTGTTTTGGTTTTTTTTTTGGTGGGGGGGGGTTGGGGTTGGAATGATGGAGGGGAGG
>JANIJG010016396.1:10162-33983 GCA_024611175.1 Megaceryle torquata
TTCTCTTCTCTTCTCTTCTCTTCTCTTCTCTTCTCTTCTCTTCTCTTCTCTTCTCTTCTCTTCTCTTCTCCTCTTTTTATCCATTCATGTTTGCAGTATTCACCTGGTGTCTCTTGTCCTTTCCCTGTGCACTCCTAAAAAGAGTCTGTCTCTCCCTTCTCTGTAACCCCTGTTAGGCAGAGGATGACTGCAATGAGACCTTCTCTTAAGCCTTCTCTTCTCCTGGCTGAACAAGCCTGATTTCCTCTGCCTGTCATCTGCTCCAGCCTTTAGCAGTCTTGGTGGCCCTGCACTGGATTCATCCCAGTATGTCTTTGTCTTTCCTGTGCTGAGTTGTCCAAATCTGGGCATGGTATTCCAAGTGCTGTCTAATAATAACAACAGCCACCATCACAACCACAAAATAAAAAATAGTCTTACTTTCTGTTGTTGCCTCTTAGGTTTTCTGTTATTTTGTTACTGGTTTTGTTAGTAGTTCTGGGATCCCTCACTTTTCTCTGAGCACAGTAGAGCCAAACAAGAGAAGATGTCTCCTCTCTTAAAATCAGGCATGGCAGGAGTATCTCAGCATGACCAGAGACGGAGTCAGCCTCTGAGACAAAAATCGCTGCACTTGGAATGCACAATGTACAGCTGAGTAGATGTTCCCCGAATGAGAGGCTGTTCCCCAGTGTGATATGGTATCAGAGGCAGAAAGGCACAGCCATCAGGAGATGACTCTGCCATCCACATACTGAAAGGCAGGAAGCTGCCTGGGAAGATGAAGTTACAAGTTGCAGTAGCAGGATCTGCACAAGGCTTCAGTTTAAGTACTGGAGTGCATAATCCCTTGCACATCCCTCTGCAGCCAAAGTAACTTTCCCTTTCAAAATGTCTTTTGAGCTGTAAAAGCAGTATCTGCTATCTGTTTGCAATCAGTCTCCTTTCCAACCCATCCTAAACAAATTGCTTTGCACGGGTAGCAAACAACTTTCATTCATTTTTAACTGGTCCAGCAGACACTCCCACAGCTGCTTCAAAGCTGTCTGTCACCTGCTAGCACTAGGCATGAAAGATCACAGTAAAACATCTACATGCTGATGAAAAATTATTTAGCAGAGGACACAAAGATACAGAGATTAAACAAAGAGAAAAAAAATCCATCAAGCTAAGAGAACAATAAGACAGTATTGCCAGTCTGCAAACAGGTGATATATTGATGCTGCCTGAGGGACTTTGAGTTGAAAAGCCTTTGTGATCTGCAACACAACGTGGAAAGAGTCACGTATATTTACAGATAAACATGCATTCTTCATCCCCAAGTATTAACTGTTAATGATTAACTCCTGTTTTAGAAAACACTGGTGACAAAGATCATTCTCTCCCCTCTCTGAAAACTGAAGTTAGGAGTGTTCTCACCATTACCTGGTACAGCATACTCCTCACGGGCTGCAGAGGGTGGCATGGAAGATTCGGAGTAAGGATGGTCTTTGCCTAAACTCTCCATTGCTCTTTGCAGTTTTAAATAGAAAGCAGCTTAGTTCCCTGGGAACAGCATCTGGAGATACTGGTGCAGCATAATGAGAGCTTGAAAAAACTGCAGTCTGCCCGCCCAAAACCTCTTATCTGTCCAGGCCACTAGTAGGGTAATAATATTCTCCTTATCAGAGTGCAAAGGTGTGCAAGTCTTTGCCCAGGATCTACTGTGTGGATTGCAAAACATGTTAGTGTTTTTATATAGCAAATAATTCCACTTCAGATGGGAAATTTACACTCATTGCTGCTAAACTGCGACTCAAATTCCCTCCTTTGTAGTGGAGAGAAGCTGCATGGCAGGGCAGGATACGGCACTGCCTCAGTGCTGGTTTCCAGAGTGAGATGCAGGAATGTGTTAGTCCTTGAGAACCCCTTGTGAGGTCTGAAATGGGGCATATGCCCTTTGAAAGGTGTTTGCATTGGACCTCTCCAGTGCTGGTAGGAAGGGACCTCTGTCTCCACCCCAGTCCCCTCAAAGCAGGACTGCTACATGAAGTCAGGGCATCTATGGTGTGATATGCTCTGTAAACCCCTATGGATGGAGACTGCCAAATTCATGTGACCTGTCCAAAGGCTGCACCACCTTCATGGGAAATCCAGGCAAAATAATAAATCCATAGTGGGACAGTCAAGGGCCTGTGTGTGTTGAGGAATTCCCAGTGACTCTTTGGTCCAGTACCCAGTGGATCAAGGCTATGAGCAAAGCTTCCCTAATGAAGCATGATGGCAATGGGCAGCCCCAGTTAAACCAGTGGGAAGACCCAGCTGGTCTCTTGATTCCACAGGAGCGTATGCTTTAGTGGTTGCTCCTAGATCCCTGTTGCTGGTTGCAGCCTCAGACCTGTGCAGCAGGCAGACTCACACAGCCTCTGTAGGACCATCTTCGGGACAAGTATAGCAGCAAAAGGGAAGCTTTTGCTTGTTACAGTGGCTTTGATCCTGAGATCTTGCTCCCTGCTCTGTGGTCTGCATGGCCAGGCCCCTAGGTCAGCCTGTCTCCATTTCCTGCATGTGAGATGAGGTGGGAGTTCTGGTCTCCTCTGCAAACTGCCTTCAGAGCTTCTTATGCCAGGATGGTATAGAAAAGCTTAAGATTATGCCTGTGTAAAACCATTCTGCTGGACCAGGGAGACTGCTTTGGCTATTTTCTAACTCAGTGCCAGTGAATTTGGGATTCAGCTTCTGCCAGAAATTTTCTTCACGAGATAAACAACTGTTTATGCTCTGGTGAGGTGCTAGTGCCCCTAATCCCCCTCCTCCAATTAATTCAAAGTGGCCTTAAGGTTGGTAGAAGAACTTGACAATGTGGCTACCTCTAGGCCCTCTGGGAATTACCTGCCTTTCGAGGCAGGGAGGATGATCCCACCTCTTTGTGTAGTCCCAAGACTTGCCCTGAAGCAGAGCTGCTCCCCAGGGGTGAGCAGATCTATCCTGCCTCCAGTCTTTGGCAGCATTTTTTTTTTTTTAAGTATACAGTCTTTGCTTTCTGCAGGTTCTCTCTCTAGGTCCCTGGAAGCTCCAGAGTTTGAAATTTTGTGCATGTGCGTTTCTTAAGATGTAACCTAGGGAGTCTGTGGTCATCTCTGCTTGCCTTTCTGCTTATCCCTTGAGTTACCACTTGCTCTAGGGCTCCTCCCCTGTGTCCACTGCAGATTACATGGTACTTCCAGAGAGGTGGGGCAGGTTTAACAGCCCCCAAAGAAGAAGCAGTGTTGTGGCAGCAGAGCAGATATGGGAAAGCTCTGATATGGAAGGGTGAGCCAGGAGCAGGGATGGCATAAAGAGATGTGAGACTTACCAGTTATTCATATGGGAGTTACTTGTAGCTCAGTCACAAGTGAAGGCATGGTGTCTCATGCTGGTGACAGTGTCCATGTTCCAGGACTGTGTGATGATGCACAGCCCTGGGGTCACCTTCATTCATGCCTCATTCAGACATCCTGAAAACTGTATCTTGCAAGATGCTCTACCATGAAAACACAGTGCTTGGGGAGGAAGAATACATATCACACCTCAGATACTGTGTTCAGTTTTGGGCCCATCACTACAAGAAAGACATTGAGGTGCTGGATCTTGTCCAAAGAAGAGCAGTAAGGCTGGTGAAGGGTCTAGAAAGCAGGTCTTATGAGGAACATCTCAGGGAACTGAAGAAAAGGAGGCTAGGGGAGACCTTATCGCTCTCTACAACCGCCTGAAAGGATGCTATAGCCAGGTGGGGTCAGTCTGTTCTCCTGAGTAACAAGTGATAGTACCAAGTTGTGCCAGGGTAAGTTTAGGTTGGACATTAGGAAAAATTTCTTCACTGAAAGGGTTGTCAAGCCCTGGAACAGGCTTCCCAGGGAAGTGGTTGAGCCACCATACCTGGAGTTATTTAAAAGATGTGTATATATGTCATGATGACATGTTTTAGTGGTGCACTTGTTAGTGTTAATGGTTGGGCTTGATGATCTTAAGGGTCTTTTCCAACCTAATGATTCTATTCTCTGATTTTGTATGTCTGTATTCTCTGTGTTCTATTTACTAGAGGGAGTATCACATCTGGAAGCACTCTTAAAAAGAGCTTTACATATTATGTCTACTTGCAGGTGATATGAAACATGGAAGAAGGGGTAGAAATCACTGGGTGTGTCAGTGCTCCATGGGAACTGGGTGCATGCTCAGGTTGAGTTAACCCAGCTTCTCACACTCCCTCATCTACTCAGTCACTCCAAAGCCTGGTGAGGTCTGATAAAGTGACTCCTGACTCAGCAAAACATTGCCATATGACACTGCAGAGCTGGTACTGTGTATGTTTCTCCATTCTAGCCATCTTCTAGATAGGTAGAAACCAATAGTTTTATAAATGACATTTGTAAAAGAGTCACTGTGCCCTCAGTATTTTGATGTACTTAATGGAAGCACTTCTGCAGAATAGAATCTATAGAGATTTGGCTTTTGTGTGTGAATTACTTTAAATCCCAAGGAAGTGATTTTACTATCCTATGGGAAGGCTTTGGTGGTGGATAACAGAGTGGAAATTACAGACTCTACCACCTACTTTTGAGTTACATCTGCTCTGAAGTGGAGAGACTGAGAGGCAGAGACTCATTCAATGCCAAGGAGACTGTGTTCATTTTACAACCCAGTGTTTTCTCCCTGACCCCCACCAGCAACACAGCAGGCTCTTTTCCAGCAGACCTCTTTAGCAGATGTGGCCAAAGCTGTATCACCTTTGTTATTGTGCTATTTGTGCACCTACGTTAAACTTTCTGGCCAGTCTGAGTTGCATGAATTGTGGAAGCTGCATGCTTTATGGTGTGCCAGGCACACTGTCCCTCCCCTTTCTCCATGTTTCAGTTCAGCTAGCCCTGGGCCACCCTCACGGATGCATGTAGTTTCCTAGGTGAGGACCTGGAGGAGCTCAACCATGTATCCGTCAGCCTGAGCAGCCCCAGCGTCACAGACCCCTCCAGAACCACTTGAAGCTGCTTGGTAGGCCCATATGACTTTGACCACCCAAAAACCTTGGGAATGCATTGTCTAAGGGACAGATGGACCTAGGGCTGGATCCTGCCACCAGCCCTGTTTCCTGGCACTGTTGGGACTGCTGACACTACAGGCACAGCAACACCAGGCTTTGGATCTATGTGTAAGTCAGAGCTCATTGGAGCCTCAGTGATACCTCTGTTTACCTCATCTGACACTGCTACTGCAAGTCAATAGCCAGAGACCTGCCTATCCCTCCATGGATGGAGACCTGAACCCAGGATTATCTGGGGGATCAACATGGGCAGCTGGAGGAACCACACTGCTGTCACTCTATCAGGGTGTTAGGGCACTTCTTCCCATATCATCTTGTGTGACAACAATAGAGAAGCAATTATTCATCTTGTCCTTCACTCCCTGACTTGAGGCAGGACTGGGCACAACTTGCTTGGTTGCAACATGCTTCTCTGGGAGCAGAACTACCAGTAGCTCTCTGTGATGAATTATGGTGCCTGTGAAAGTAGATAATCCTTTCCTCCCCCTGCCTTGATTGAAGCATGGAAAGATGGAAAACAAATGGATAAGTTCAACAGGCAAAATTGTATGCAAAAGTGCAAATTCAAGTGTGTACTCCCTGCCAGAGCATTGCAGGTATTTTTATGTCCACCAGCCACCTCCTGAGTCTCTCCTGACCTTGCTGGACACAGATCTGCCGTGCTTCAGAGTCAGGCTCCATGTACCAGGCTAGATGCAGCCATCCTGCACTGGCCCCTGAGGTCTGTGATGGTGCTAAATCACTCCCATTGCCTCCTCTCAGTCTGACACTTGCTCTTGACATGTGTAAAATAAACAGGCAAATCCCACAGTCCCCGGGGAGGATGAGTATCTCTGAATTTGCTGCATGTAGAGTCAATGCTAACCCTGTACTGAGGCTGCCCACGCTTTGACTTGCGGGTCTGGCCCACAAGTGTGTGCTTTAGCTTTGCAGTTTGAGTAAACACTCCACATTGTGCTGGGAGGAATGTGGTTTCCCTCTTCAGAAGAGCCCCTGAATTATCTGTGTTGTTTTTCCCTAGCCTCTGAAAATAAATAGACACATGTCTCAGGAGATAGGCAGCGACAGACTGCAGCCACTCTGCCAGTGAGGCTCAAGCCACTGTGTGGGGCTGAGATGCCAGTGTCCCCACTCTGGGTGGAGAACTGGTCCCAGCTCTGCATTGTGCTGGGCTGGGTGTAACCTTCACCTCAGCCCTGGCAGAGAGCTGGGACAGAGCTGCCCAAATACATCCTGCCTGTGGCTGGGTCAGCAACAGCAGAAAACCCCAGAGGGAAGATGAGCAATGTGTTTGTTTTTTTCACCTTGGAAGTGTTTTGGGGGTGATAGCCCCACTAAAGCCCTCCTATGGGTACAGGGGAGACAACATCTCAAGGTCTGCAGAGAAGGACTGGCAACACAGAGAGCAAGATGCAGGCAGACCACCTCTTTCCCTCATTACCTGAGACTGGACGGGTGCAAATAGGCTTGCAGAGCTCTGGGACAAATGAGTAGATGGTGTAATAGCAGCAGCTGTGGACAGGTGGGCAAGCTGTGTTCCCTCCTTTGCAGAAATAGAAAGGGTCCAGGGAAGGAAAACAGGGATGATCAAAGCTCTGGACAACTCTAAGCAACTAGCCAGGCTAGGACTTTTCATCCTGGGGAAGAGCTTTTAATGAGAAAAAGGCTTTTAATGACAGCAGCTGCCTCTGGGCCAGAAAACAGTGGATGCCTCATCAAGTGGATCTCCCATCTGACCAAGCACAGCTGTTTTATGCTCCTCAATACTATTTCCAGCTGCAGCATTAAATCTGTCAGCAATGGATTTGTCATGCATTACAGTGCTGCTGGTATCCTGCCTGGTAGTTCCAGGAAGGTGCAGATCTGGAAGAGGTGTGTAGGGACAGATTACATGACCAGTTGACCAAGCACAGTAGACA
This sequence comes from Megaceryle torquata, assembly GCA_024611175.1. NCBI lineage: Eukaryota > Metazoa > Chordata > Aves > Coraciiformes > Cerylidae > Megaceryle > Megaceryle torquata. The sequence continues at coordinate 17,117 of JANIJG010016396.1, forward strand.
TCACACCATCACAGATCCCAGCCTTGCAAGATGGTCACTGAATTCAGGGAGCTCTCTTGACTGTATGATGGACCTCGGACCCTTACCAAGATGCTTGCAAATGAGTTGTGTGTGCATAGGAGCAAGTCAGAGCACCATGGTCCCCTGTGAGTGAGCACAGGTCTATCCTTGGAAGGTTTCAATTCACACCAAATCACTTTTTAAAGCTTATCAGAAATCTCACGCAGTAATTCTGGAGAAATACAACATCTGATGCAGGACTGAACAGAATTCAGGAAGCAAGTTCTGGATTAACCAGTCCCATCTGATCTCTGCCACTCTAAGCAAAGGGAGCCCCTTGCATACACAAGTTGCACAACTTCGTGACAGGTTTTTTGTGAAAGGTGAGTTGTGTCCCATCTGGTAGAAGTGGGACATGAAAGAGCAGAGGGAGCCACAAAGATGCACACTTACACCATTACCTTGGTTGGACTCTGCCCTGCCACAGTCCCAAAGATGACACTGAAACCAGGAGCAACCTAGACCTGAAATTTGGCAACCAGATTGGAATCTGCAGCTCCCAGAGAGCATTTTTGGGTAAATTCAGTCTGGACATTGCTTTCAAGTGCTTGAGCATAGATCCCACGTCCCTTGTATTCAGCATCTCCACTTGGGCTTTTTCCATGCTCCCATGTGTTACCTTTGCTGATTTATGTTGTGAAAAGCTCTTGGATAAAAAGCAGAATCATATCTAATATGAGAAGTGCAGATGTTTCTATTTTAAATTTACATAATCCCTGGAAGCAGTGGGAGCGGTAGGAAGCCAGGAAGTTGCTTTCTCCCGTGCTGAAGAACCTTTCCTTTTGCTAAATTACTAAACTGCTTACAGAAAACAAACAAACAAACAAACAAACCCCAACAAAACAAAACCAAAACAAACAATAAAAAAAAAAAAAACCAAAAACCAACCAACCCAACAAAGAAAACCCCAAAACTGCACTCATTCAGCACCTTCTTCACCAGGATGTCTCTGTTTCTTGCTGCTCCTATGTGGCCTTTCTCACAGGAATGCAAGTGAAATAATATTCACAGTGCAGAACCCTGGTTTGTGATGTGGACTTGAAATTAATGTTTTGACTGTATGGTTTTAGTAGCCCTTTGTGGGAACTGGCTTGTGCTGTTTTCCCTCAGCCTTGCATAAAAAAAGTGCTGTTGAAGATTGTGCATGTCATTTTATTATTCACCATTGCTAACCTAAATGTGCAATCAACGCAGAGAACCCAGGATCAATTAATCACCTGTCTCCAGGCTCAGGAAAGATACTAGAAAGCTCAGATGTGTTGACACTCCCCATCTTTCAGAATCCGGATATCTTGCCTGGTTTTCCTAAAATAACATAGGAAAAAAGAGTAAGAACTCAAAAAAAAAAACTTCTGAGTCATATTTTGGATCCCATCCAGCCCATGGAATGGAGCTGACTATTATAAATTTGGCTTGCTCATTTTCCTGTCTAAAAAGCTGAGGTGACTGCAAGCCATCCTCGTCCACAGGTGTTCCCTCCCTGGGTATGCAGCACTCGTGGTGGGTCTCCAGCCCAACCTGCTCACAGCAGGGCTGTCCCCAGTGTGACATTATGGTGCCCATGTCTCTGTCTGAGTTCTAATCAACTCTCTCCAAGGATGGAGACCCCCCACTACCTCCATGGTGCATCACCCTCATGGGGAAGGGCTTTACCCCATGTCCAGCCTATACCCTCTGGGGCTGCTGCTTGTGTCTCTTGCCCCATGTTGCACCACCTGCTGATACCAAATACAGTGTGGATTTACCCATTTGCACCTGTAGGCTGCTGCAAGATCACCCCAAGCCTCCCTTTCCCCAGACTAGCTGGACACAGCTCTTCTCCACCTCCTTGCAGCTTCCCTTGGCAAGCTGTTCATCCCTCTCTTCCTGCAGCCCAGCACACAGGTTGTGTTATTTGCCATGCAAGTGTACTGCTGACCTGTGTCCAACATGACTTTCACCCTTGTTCCCATTCCAGCAGGAACCCCTGCTCAGACAGTCATTTCCCAACCTGGCTAAACTCACTGCCCCAAGACAACCCTTGTGCTTCTCATGAAGTCCATGTTGCCCTAGTCCTCAAGTTTATGGAGGTGCCTTCGGTTTGAAGTTCTGCCAGAAGAGACATGAGGCACATAACTAGGCCTTCTGCATTCACAAAAGTCCATTTGAAGGACTTTGTGGTGCTATTTGTCTGTTCAGACTAGATGCCTAGCTGACCTTTTTTGCCCATCTAAATTCAACTCTCCCTTCCTCCCTAATTCCAGGCAACACAGACAGTGGGACCTTCTCCAGTCCTCTACAGAGCACCTTGCTTTTTGCCAGCTTGCAGGCCCTCATATTGGAGGGTCTCCTGGCTCGGGGATCCCAACTTCACCTTTTAGATCTGCTTGTCATGAAGCCATAGGGTGGTCTGATTTAGCAAGCTGATCCAATGGATGAGTATTCAGTTGTTCTGAGGGTTAGTCCCCTACCAACGCAATGAGCTAAATCCCTCATCCTGAAGCTGCACAGTCATCACTAAAGATGATGCCAAGGGTGGGGCAGCAACCTGCTGGCAGGGGCTAAGGGAAGCCTGCACCTAGCTGCAGGCATGGCCAGCTCACTCTTCCAATTTGGTAGCTGGAATATGCGTGCCTTCCATCTGGCATGGCTTTCCCCAGGCACAGGGAAGCCTAAATTATGGTATTTCATAACTGCCCAGTTTCAGATGGCAAAATTAGACCCCTGGAGGTATCTTACATTTGCTGCACACAGAGCTGGCATTCATTCGCGTAGGTGTTCCCATCGGTCCCACAGACAGGCAAGTACAGGAGAGGACAGGCCTGCAACTCAACCATGTCTCCACACACCGGCTGGAAAGGAGAAACCGCAGCACACATTTCAGTGCCAGCAGCACACATCTCTTCTTCCCACAGCACCCTGGCAGGAGCAACTGCCACTGGTGACTGGTTCCTTCTGCCTCAGACAGGGCAGGGTATGCACACAGAGTGGGAAAGCAGGGAGCAGAGGCCACCACATCCATCACTGGGACTCACAACCTGGGCTTTGATGCAGGTTTGATACTGGAGTAGTAGTACCCATAAGGCTGGTGATGACTGCTGGAAACAGCCTTTCCCCTAGGTACTACAGACACTAAATATGATCTCAAGCTATGAACAAGGAAAAACAGAAACCTCTTACCATTCTCAGGCCATTTCCTTCATTCAGCTCTGTCCCTGAAACAGAGCAGAGACCCATGAGCATAGCACCAGTGACAGGGTCACAAAGCATTGACAGAGAGTCACATCCAAATCAAAGGAAAGGCAGGGTTATGGAAGGCTCACTCAGGACCCAGATCAGCTGTGCGAGTTTTGTGAGGGAGGATGAGTTTGCTGCATGCCACACACGCCCTCTCCAGCAGCACAGTGCACTGCCTCCATCCACAGCTGAGCCGGCTGGGACAAAGCTATGAACAACTCTTACTACCCTCTACTCACTCTTCCAACAGCTGTCTCTTCCAGGTCTCTGGATCGGGAGCTCCACAGAGCAACTGACACACCTGCACTTTTGTAGAGCTGCATGAGGACTTGGGGTACCTTCAGAGGACCGAAGCAGAGTGGCACTGCACAGCTGGACAACAGCCATCATCAGGGGGAGCTGTATTCAGTGGGTTTCTTTTCTGCTGTCAGGCAGAGCAGTAGCACCCATTCACAGTCCATCTGTGCAGTGCACAAATGTCCTGGGAACATGAGGACTTACAGACAGGCTGCTGCAGGACCACCACTATGTGCACCTAGCTAGCAGCAGTTTTCCAGACCCTACAAACAGCTGCTTCCCACATGAATATGCAGAGCACAGTACTCTTGCAAAGACTTACATGTCTTCATGGAGGCAGGAATGACAGTAGCTGCCACCCCAGTGTTTGTGCTGTCCTCCCAGATCCTGGTTCCCATTTGCACTGTGGGCTGTGCCCCATCCCATCCCTCTCCTGAGTGCAGTGCAGTTGATGAAACAGCCTGTAACCCTTTCCCTGAACTGCTAATAAGACCTGGTGTGTTTTCTCCAGTCCTTCCCCACCATGCTGCCAGTCTGGTTTTGCTTGCCCTCCTCACCTCCTCTCCAGTTTCTGGGTTTTTCTTTCCTCCCACTCATTTTTGGTCCCTGCACAGTTCCTAACCCACCACCAAAGAGCTGGCTGACATTAGCAGGGGGAGCTTACCTCTAGCAGCGACCAGAGTCATCAGTGCCACCACCAGCAGCTGTCTCACAGGCATGGTCGATTCAGGTGCATGTGGTTGTACACCTTGCTCAGCTTGTAGCCTCCTTTATAGGGAAGTCATCAGCTTATCTCAGCAGCTCTGGGAAAAGCAGCATTTTGAGCAGCGTTTGATCAGCGCTGGGAACAACTGGACTGGACACCCAGAAGGATCACTTGGGTACTCTATGTGCAACTGATAAGTCACATCAGTGCACTTGCCAGCTCCAGGGGCCAGCACGGGAGGCTGCTTTACAATCCCTTTGTATGGCAGTCTGGGTCGGACAATGCTGCCTTTCTCTGCTTCACCCAGCCACCTTACCTGTGGGTGTATCTCACCCAAACCAGCCCTCCAGGTTTGCAGCTGCCGTTCTTTACATGTGGCAGATACCTTCATCTGGGTTGTGAGACTTCAGATGGAAAATCCAGGAAATGCAGGCATTAGATTTGTGTGTCTGCACTGTGGCCTGAGCATTATCCCATGAAACTCAGGCAGGAGGATACTCAGCTGCCTGACACACTGGACAGGACCCCAGGATTTGGATCTCAAACACACAGAAGGCTGCCATCATGCTGCAGCAAGCCCACCCCATTGCTGGGTGGTGCAGTGGGGCTGAAGGGAACAAAGTTCAGCTGACTGGGAAGAGGGAGCTGAAAGTGCAGCTGCTGCCTTTTGTCCTCTACCCATTGCCATGGATGGTTTAATACTTTGCTCCACTCATCATCTTGGTCACATAACCAGTTGCACCTGAGACAGACAGAACAAAATGATCCTTATGACAAGATTCAGTGTGATGGAAGCAGGCTGTGTACATGGATACCAAGTTTAAATACACAGAGGTGGCACATACAGCAGGGAGTGAACAGCAACACTGGAGAGGATCCTCAGTGGTAAGAGACACCAACTCTTCAGTGAAGGACTTCTTGGCAAGCATCACTACCCCAGAAGATCCCAGCTGTTTTGCCTACAAGATTGGACACTCCATGTCAGACTTCCCTGGTGAGCATCATCATCACCTCTTTCCGAGAAGCTGGATTTTCCACATCCATTCTCACCTTCCTCTGGTGAATCAAAATCAGTCGGTGAAGTTTGAAGGATGAAAAAGATGACTACTGGGTCAAAAGTTGGTGTTGCAGCTGAAGACCAGTGTTGACTAAAAAATCCTTTGGGACAGACTTGCTGAGATGAAGCCTTGCCCAGAAGTAACTGAGATTCTTCTTTACCCTTGGAGCAGGTAGGAAGTGCTGGGTGTCCAAGGGGCAGTCAGGGGGTAGTGCCGTACAGAAACCACTGATGGCCTGGGTGATCTTCAGACAACCACAGCATGCACATTTACATGTGCTGAGGAGCTGGCCATGACTGTGCTCAGGAAATTTCTTCCCCACACTCTTGCCTGAGGCTTAGGAAGGTACATGCTGGCCCCAGCTGTCTGAGACAAGAGGGAATGGTTTGATAAGCATCCCCTGCAGCCAGAGGGCTATGGGCCCCACACGAGGCTGCTTCCATCCTTGCCCTTGGGACATCCTTCCACCCAACTCAGCAGGGTTGCAATCAGGTTTTGAGAAGGGGGAAAGTAACTGATTTGGAGTTCCCCTTGCAGAACCATTCCTCTGCTCTGCTGAGGTGACTGTGCACATGTTTTATATTCTCTCTTCACAGAGTTTACACAGTTCAATAACCTTTGGCTTTTATTATTATTACACTTTGGAAATCCCTCAACTAAAGTAAATATTTAACTGCATTAGCAGTTGTTCCTGAGCCACATGTGGGGCTGTTGGTCTTGTTAATCTAGTACAGGGGAGGCCAGGGGCAGATCTGATAGCAAATTGCAACTGCTGGAAGGGTGGTTGATGGAGCCAACCTCTTCTCAGTAGTTCCAGAGGACAAAATAAAAAGCAACAGGCACAGACTGCAGTCCTGAGATGTTCCTTAGGTGTCTACCTTGGAAATCTGGCCCCAGCCAACACTCAACTATGTGGGCAACATGGGTCCACCTCCTGCAAGCTGCTCCCACACCAACACTCTGCAAAGCCCTGGATGAGGGCTATCGTGGGCCTTTACAGTATTCTTCAATGTTTTTACAGTCAAAAGATACACCCAAATGATGACTGTAATGCCTCTGGTGCTGCTGCTGTGGAGAACCATGCTGTGCTGTTGGTCCAGAGTGTGGCCTGGCTCTTTGGGCCATGCCAGAGGCTGTGCAGTATCAACAGCCTGGAGCCATACAACTGAGACACATTGTGTGCTCCAGATCACTCTCTCTGGATGGAGGGTGGCAGGAAACATCTGCATCCCCCCATGCTGAGGCAGCAGGTTGTGCTATGCTGTGGAAAAGCTGTTGCTTTTCACAAGCAAACAAGTGATCAAGAAATATGAGGCTTGATCTTCCTCCCTTGGTTTGTCAGTGGTATTCAAATGCCGCTGCCTTCACAGAGCAAATTAAAATGACACACTAAGAGATTACAAAGGGGCAATCACCTCCCACAAGCCTCACTGCAGGCTTGCAACCCCTGATTAAAGTCCTGCCTACTGTGCCCCCTGAAGAAGAGCTGGGAAATTCTTACTTGTGTGGGACTGGAGGTTTTCTGGTGGCTGCTTGTCCTTACATTGACCATACAGCTTGAGCTACATCTGAGACAGTCACACATTTGAGCCTGAGTTTTTCTCCTCTGTCTTGCAGGAATCATGAAGAAGGATCCCAGGCTTCCAGCAGTACAACAGCACATGGGGGAGCTGCTCCCTATCCCCTGCATCCACGGTTCTCCTCTGGCTTCTCCCAGGGCAAGAGTGAGGATCCTGTCTCTGCCACCTCCTCCCCACACTTTCACCAGTCACAGCTCTGCAAGATGCACAGAAGGGGCAGGTGTGAAGGTTCTGGGCACTCCTGAATAGCTGGAGGGTTAGCCTTGCCACCAGCAAGGCAGAGAAACTCTGCTGGAGATGGCAGCAACAAGGAAGGAGCATTATGCTTCCACACCCAATCTCACACTTATTCCCTTGAGGTGCTGGCCCTGTCTTTGCCCTTGTTCTCAAATGCTTACCAGCAGCCACCTGCCCATGTCCATGCTGCCTGCCCAGGATCACTCATCATATCATGAGCCCTTATCAGGCCTTTGCCTCCCTGGTGACCACAGCGCTGTTTGCAGGCTTTTCATCTGGCTGGGCACAGATGGCAGGAGGCCAAGCTGGATTGCATCACATCGGTCTTGCTCCATGTCTGCCTGGTGGCCTTATCTGTGGTGTGGCCCTGGTGTCGTCACTGCTCCACCCTGCACCTGCCAGTTCCTTACTGTTATCTGTTGCCTTTACTGGATTTCATGGCTGTTCTCAGTCTTCTGGCTTGCTGCACTCACACCGATATTTTAAGTTCTGCTCTGCCGATCCTCACAGGGCTTTTACATAACAGCAGACTCCAGGGACCCACAAACCCTGCGGTGCCCTGGGAGTGGAACACTGCCTTCCTCGTGCAGCTCAAGCCCTGAGCCTGTAGTCTATCCTCCCACTGAAAGAGGGGGAAGTCATAGAAGTGGGCAAGTTACCACACTCATTTTCATCCTTAGCTCCCTCCCTGTCTCCAAATGTTTTTTTAGATCCAAGATGATAGTCTCTGTTCTGCCTCTCCACTCACCCTGAGGTCTTCCCATGAGTAGGAGAGAGAAGGACCCACTTGCTATTTTCCTTTGTGTGCAAAAGAAAATGAGATATGCAGGTGACTAGAGGTTTTCCTTTGGATATACAGAGTATACCTCAGATATACCTCACATCTGAGGAGGTCTCCCTATGTCACGAGGGCAGGGAACAGCCAACACCACTTCCCAGCAGTTTTGCCAGAATTTCTGGATCGAGACCACACCTTTGGCTGCCTCCCTCCTCCCTTTATTGCTGTGGGTAAATACTCCCACGTGGCAGGCAATGAGTAACACTCATTATTTCTTTGATGATTCAAAAATTTCCCAGTGACGCCATCAGCTGCAAGAGCACAAGACAGGGTGAGTACATGGACTTGTCCTCCTGACTGCTGACACTCCCACCAGCAGAGGGGACAGGGCCAAGGTGGCATTGATCCAGAGAAGATCAGAGTTTCCCACCAAGCCAGGCTGTGTGCTGGACCTTAGAGGTGCAGCAGTCTGGGAGGACCATTCACTGCTCACCTTCTTCCCCTACATCAGCTGCCAGCTGGAGTCACTGGAGCTGGGCACTATTTGCTATGGATCACCCCAACTGAAGGACAGCTGCTGCTCCACTCCTCTGGGTTGGCTTCTGCTTGTTCAAACCTCTGGACTGCAAGACACACTCTGAATGCATCTATAGTCTGAAAATGCCCTGCAGCTCCTGAGTGGCTTAAGATGGTGTTGCCCCCCCTTTTTCCACATGCTCCCACATGAGGGATGGGTGTCCAAATCCTCAGTGCAGCAGCTAAAACAGCAGAAAAACATGGGTTTACTTTTTCCTGAGTAAATGTTCAGCGTGGGGTAAACCGTGCCACCGTGCTGATGTAAGGGAAGAGTTGAGGCTGTGTGCCTGGGCTGGATGGGCAGAACTCTGAGCTAGCAGGGCAGAGAATGCTGTGGGACTTTTTCCTCCTACACTGAGCTGATACAGCTAACCTGGATGCTGGAGCAGAGCTAGGTGTATCGTCTGTCCCAAGCATACCAGCATTCACTCTTCTTTATATGGGAATTTGCATGCACTATAATTTACAAAAAAAACCCCATATTTCAGAGTCTCTTTCTCCCTGGAATTTGTTTCTGGATGAACAAACCTATACTGGGCCTCAGTCTCGAGAACAGTGTTGCTAATTACATCTTGTGTAGGACTTAATGCTGTCACCCTGCATTTAGTACCACAGTGGAGAAAAACAGGTAGTACATATGCCAGCTCTCCCCATCAAAGTGACAGCTGCTCTTGGCAAGTGGAGGAGGTCCCTTGGCTGTTGCAGGAAAGGCCTGGTCTTCCCAGTCTGCTGGTTGCTAAATCCCCAGAAGCTCTCCGATGATTAATGAATGTATAGAGGCATGCAGTTTAAGTTAATCAGGGAAGGCTTTTTGCTTCTCTGTGCATTGAGGGGATGTTGTTCAGTGACTGCATTTGCATGGATCTTTGGTAGCAGGGTCACCCAGTCATGCTTGACCAACTTACCATATTGCCACTGCTGACATTCACACTTGTCTCCACTTTCTTTCACTTGTCTCCACTTTCTTTCACTTGTCTAAGGGTGTAGCATCTGTCCGAAGAGAACTCAAGGAATAAAATGCTCTCCAGTGCACAGTTTATACAGTGAATGTTCAGGCACACACCCTGCTCAGTGCTTTCCCTTTAGCTAAATAGCCAGAGAAAGAAGAATCATGAAGAATCATGTCTTAAATGTAGATACTAAAAGTAGAACAGTGTCCTTGAGGTTGCCTACTTCTGACTTCAGAGCCCACCTACTGTCCAGGTATCATTTTTTTCAAATGACCTGTTAACTACTTGGGTATGTAGAAATTAACACCAGGAAGGAGCCATGATCAGTGTCAACAGTCACCTCCAGTGAAACCCATCCAGTTTCTTCTAGCATGTTCCTGAAGCTTTTACTTTCTATTTTTCTTAAAAGTTGCAGAGTGAACTTTGAGGTTTTCAGAGAAAAGTTTTCTCTGAGACACCTTGTTTATATTGAGATAGCAATATTCCCAGATAACTCCAATCTTTGCTTTATTTTTCCCTCTCGTACATTAGCCATCTGGATCTGTACTGGCAGATCAGAGCAGAACTAGGAGTACGGGAAGCGGCTTGCTTTGGAGTGGCCAGATGCTAATGTGAGGTTTCTCCTTTGTAAACCTGTCAGGCAAAATGAGCTCAACAGTGGCATCAAAGCATACCTTTGTCCATAATTGTCACCCCAGATTCTGCTCTGGAAAATACACTGTTCAAAGGCCCAGGCAGGTCCTCATGCCTCTGGAAAGATGCTGTTCTCGCTGCTGTCTGTCCCAGGAGGCAAAGCAGTGCATAAGAAATGCACTGCTGATAATGATAAGCATGAAGCCTGAGCACAATTGTAATGGATTTATGTTTAAACTGCTGTAACACATTGAACAGAAGGTGAGCCTCTCAAAAAACTGCCTAAGTGCAACAGTGCCCTGACCTGAGCTGGCTTTGGAACCATATTTTGGCAAGGCCCACGTATCTTATTCTAGTGGTTAGAATAGGATATGTATGACACAATACTGTGAGCTGAGCCACAACATCTAGGAAAAAAACAAAACCAAAACCACCCAAAAGACAGAAAGGAATCATTCAGGTTAAAAATGCCAAAGACAGTAACTGAAAATGGTGGAAGTTTCTCTACTCTTAGATGAATGTAACTTCAGGTAGAATATGGCTTCTTGACTGGTGATGAATTGCTCTGAAGATGAAGTTATTTTTTTTCTCTTGTAGTCCTCAACCCACACAAAATTTAAATTTTAGAGACACCTCCCTGTATTCTGACAGGACTGACTCTGTGCCTCTTGAAGAGGATTATCCTCACTTCTCTGCCACAGCAAGCACACAATATATGACCTGAGGCATGAGACACAGTTTAGCACTGTCCAGTTGAAAAAATGAAATGAAATGAAATGAAATGAAATGAAATGAAATGAAATGAAATGAAATAAATGAAACAAATGGGGAATCAGCCCCATTAGAGCTGTAAAGGAGATATAGGCTCATGCACCTTTCCTGAAAAAAGTATGGGACATCCTCAGTCTGCAACAGGGCCTGCCAGCACCATTCAGGAGGTGAGGAGGTTAGCAAGAGATGGTCTATGTCAGCACCCACTATTTTGCGTCTGCTTGGCACCCTTTCCAAATTGCTGCACTGTGCAAAAACACCCCACAAAACCAATGCACTGTTGACAGAAGAAATTAGAGAGGAGCTGTGCAAAAAGACTTCCAGGTTTGTAAGATGATGTTTAATGTGAGTCTCGCACTTTGCCAAGCTGGACCACTTTCAAGCCTTTATTTCAGGTAATGAGCATTGCAAATTGTAGATGAAGCTTGTTGTCTGGTCTCTCATGTGTCTCCTTTCCACAGAGAAAGTGATGTCCCTGATTTGACTCTTCAGGGCTTTCAGTAAAGGACAGATGGATATTGCTATTGGATCTTGAGACTTTTCTGACCCTTCACCTGTTCCACTGCTGTCTGCCTGCCTTGCCTGCTATTTTTTCATCCAGGTGAAGTCAGCCCTTCCCAACCCTCATTGTGAACCAGCATCTTAGCAGAAGAGCTCTGCAGCCCACACTGTGGCAAGTGGTGGCCTCACAGAGCAGAATCCCGGGAGCAGGGGCCATGCTGCCTCATGGCTCTGTGGCAGGGTGACCTGCAGGCAGCATGGAGCTGTGACCTTGCCTCTGGCCCCTGCCCTGTGGAAATGTGCTGCTCCACACTGCTGCCACAGTGGTGCTGGAATAAAGCAGAGGAACGTGCCTGAATGTTGTGGTGCTACACACCAGTGATGCTCAGCAACACACCCTCTCACCATGGCCCAGAGCTGGAGAGAGACCCGGGCAGAGAGAGGGATGTCCTCTGGGGTTTTGCATGCCTTGAAGGGAGCAATGACCTCAAAGAGAGTCCCCCAGAGCACAGGGCTGGAGAGGGAGCAAATGTCTGTAATGTTGGCATTCCTGGAATCAGTGTTTCTGTTAAGGCAGTTGCACTTAATCTAGCCAAGGTCATAGCTGCACAGTGCAGTGTGTGGGCTGGAGTCCATAGCTAGCATGAACGCGTAGGGTCAGGATGCATGGTGCCAGTAGAGGGCACTTGTGAACCAGAGCACCCCACACGTGGCCCTCCCACGCAGAAAATGGTGCATTACCCCACTGCTGCCCACCATCCCTCTTCATCTGGCCCTTCCCCAAATCCTGACTGTACCTTCCTACCTCCCATCTTTTCAGCTTCTTGCTTGAGCTGTGCTCATCCCAGGCACTGCTGTCATGCCCTGGTGAGGTGTGCTGCATAGCTTTTGCTCTTGTGAGCAACCTGGGGCTGTGGGTTTCACCCCAGTTCAATCCAAGGCTGCTCACACACTTGGGGCGTGCTGCTGTCCCTGAGGAAGCTTGGGGCTGCCACAGCCACACTGAAGAGCAGGGGTCACAAGCCCAAACTCCCACTGTCTCTGGAAAAGCCAATACAATGTATGCTGAGATTGGGGTAACTTAAGAGAGCTGCTGTGGGGTTGTGATTCTCTGTGCCCTCCCTGGCTAGAAAAGGGCTTGTGAGGCTTGGCATAGAGATACTTAAGACTAGAACAGCTCCTGCACCTTTATTATCCAAGGCACCTTTAACTCCACAAGGCCGCACACTCGGAAGGACCATGTTTTAGTGTGGACCAGGGGACAGGGCACTTCCATGTGGCTAGATTCCTGCCATGCTGGTAGTGACCATAAGCTGCTCTTCAGGTCAGGAGTGGTTGCTCCATGGCAGCAGTCAGTGGTATCTCCATGGTTAAAACACTGACCTCAGCATGGACCTGGAAAGCTAGATCACACTGAAACAAAGCCTTCAATGTGTTGCAGGATTCATAACCCCACATGTGACAAATATTCACATCCTTTCCTGGATCCTGCTATGCTCCTTGAGAACTTTGCTTTTCTTCTAAGAGTGTGGGGCTTATAACCTCCGTCTTTCCCCTCATACTTTGATGCCTAGATACAAAAGTCTTGCCACATCACCAGTGAACTTTCAGTCTGTTGTACCCTGATGGCTTGTTTCAGCAAGTATTTTGGATGTTTATGATCACTTCCAACTGCCAAGTTTGATTAAAATCAGACTTAAAAGTCATTAGGCATTGTTGATGGACAGATGTTTTAATGTGCAGCAAAGCAGTATAGTCACAGCAGTTTTTTGTAATGCGAAAAAGGCTAAAACTTAGCTTAATCAAAAAAGAACATCACTACCACAGTGAGGCCATGGAGGTAGAAACTGATTTTTCTGTGACTGGAAAAGTGAGATCTTCAAGGTCTCTTCAGGGGTAGGGCTGGGGTGGAGATTGCAATGGTGAAAAACTGGAGAAGGCTGACATGCAACATGTGCAGCCACACCTTGCCTAAAGACAGTCTCATATTCATTTTTACTGTAAGGCCTGTATTTCTATTTCCTCATTCACAGGTTCAATAGGACATCTTACATCAATACTAAAAATAGGTGTGCTGTTACATTCTTAGATCTATATACCTATGTTTACCCATGCACACATGATTGCAAGCTTGAGTGTATGCAGAGTACAAATGATCCTGGCTGCAACAGAGGCTTCTTTCATCAGTGTCCTTCCAGAGCTGTGTTGAGTGTGAGCAAGACAGTGGTCACATGGGAAAAATGGCAATATTTTTATACCACTCCCACAAAACATAACAGGCATTCATAGTTGGATGCTATGCTGGACCTGTGGAAACATGCATTAGACACTTCCTAACCCTCTGATGTTTGTCCTGAACACTGTGCTGTAAATTCTTTTGCTGTTGCTAGCTACATTCAAGATGTGACATACATAGTTGTGTCACAGGAAATCAAATTGACTCTGTCTTGAGTCACAATCAAGGTCTGACATTCATTGCACCACAGAGAACTTTCCCCACATGATCCCAGTTCAAAGGTGAAAGAAATGAAAGACAATTTTTCCTAGCACACATCCAGGTTTTTGCTGATAGTGGTGAAACATGGAAACTCTGGACTGACTTGTAAGTTTTGAAGAATGGATTGTTTGCTGAGAGTCATGTTGCTGGGTTGCCTTTTGTTAACTGATCAACAAAAGATGTCCGGAGAGCCTGGAGGCTTTGTAAGTCGGATTTGCTCACTGAAGAAGGCAATTTACAAACTGGTGTTTAGTTGAATGTTGACTAAGAATATCAGCAGCATTACTGTCCTGGGCACCAGCATTGTCATCGTGATGCTCATAACATCACATTTAACCAAAGCACAAGGTGATTATTGGACTCACCTGCAGAGGGTGTCAGAAAGAACTGAGAAACATGTAAGTGGTGTCTTTTCTGCAGACACCTTTGGTCATGTACCTTGATTGCAGGATAACTCCTTGAGCTTCTACATGGTGAAAGCAGTGCTCATTATCCAAAGGAGCTTTTAGGTGCTTAGTGGAAGCCACTTGGAAAGGGCAAAGAGACATTGAGACCTGAAGTAAACTCTTTGTCCTGCCAGGAAAAGGAAACTTCTTTGTCCCAGATTCAAAATTGCTCCCAGAGACTGATGATCATTTCAGTTTTTAAAGGCAAGTGCAGACTCTCACACTAATGGCAACAACCATACTTTCTGGGCATTCTCTTCCTGTTTCTGCATTCTCAGCACAGCATCACAAACTGAGACCATGCCCATGGTTTTCACCACAGCCAGTAATAAAAAAAAACATGTGCACTTGCTTGTACTCAGCACTGAAGAGCTATACTCACCATACCAGATGACAAAACATTGATCAGGTGAGGTCCAGTTGGTCCAAACCTCAACACAAAGTAAGAGAAACAACCACATGTACTGTCTGATCTCACAGAAAACTACTAGTCTTGAGACTAAGAAATAGTGGTGTCAAAGGTCAAAGGATGGGACACAGTACACTTCTTCAAAGACCACATATGGCATATTTATCTGAAAGAGTACCTGTGAGCAGTCACTGAATGAACACCAAAGAGCATCCAAACATGCTGGATGAGAGCCCAGCTCCACAGACCAGCACTTTGGCACCCCACCAAGCAACACTGGAGGCTGCTGAAATCAGCAGATCATGAGGGCTGAGAGAAGTGGAAGTGGTGTATGCGTGTGTTGAGAAGTAGTTTTAACCAATGAGAAGAATGTAGATTCACTTCTCCTTGCAGTGACTTTGCTTTCATGAAACAAAATAAACAGAACATTAAATAGCAGCATTAAGTACTACAAGCAGGAGTTATTTATTGATCTTGAAAACCACTTCAGTGTCACCCGGTGTTCCTGAAGGACTCTGAGGCTCATGGGGCTAACCAGATACATGCAAGTCTGCCAGACTGTCAGCAGGATTTTGCCTGGTCAGCTGTCAATCTCTCTTACCCCATGAGTTACTAATGACCACCAATTTCTCTCCAGTCAGCTGTGAGCAAGGTGCCTGCAGAGCCTCAAGGAACAAGGTTAGTACTGGATTTCTGGATGTCACTAGTCATACCAAAGGGCAGCACTAAATCCTCCCACCATTGCTGCCATCACTACTGTCTGAGACAGGGTTAAAGGGCAGCTCCAAGGAGGATTCTTTCCAGGCTCACGGACTCACTGCTTGCAAGAAACACATGTACTTTGAGGGACACTGGATGTTGTTGCCCAGACCTGCTTGCCCAGGCACTTAACTGGACGTGTGGTAACTTCTTCCCCAGGATGTGGGACAGCTCTGGAAGAGGGCACCAGGGAGGTGAGGATCTCCATGCTGAGCAGCTTTCAAGGCTCCGTGGTATAAAGCCACAGCTGACTTCACCTACTGCTGGCAATTGTCTTATCCCAAGCAGGATGTTTGTCTGGAAACCTCCAGAAGGCCTTGCCACTGGCACTGCTGTGGTCCTGTGATCTATCCCACAAAAAGGTGGTCCTGGTCTTTTACACTTTGCAGAAAACGTGTTGAAACAAGATTTTCATCGAGCTGATGGAAAACTAGAATTTATGCTTAATCGTGCCAAGTGAAGATTACCTGCAAAATTCCAAGGGGTGTGAACCCAGACACAGTCTGTGTTACCCACAGCAGCTCACAGCTGCCCTCTTATGCCCCTGCTAACGCCGAGTGTTTTTGCATGCTGCTAGCGACGTGCACGAACCTGCAGCGGCGGTTACTACACGGTGTTACTGGGCACCGTGCTGCAGAGCCAGCCAGAGAAGAGGGGTGCCTTCCTAGAAGCCAAACCCACGGCGGGGATGCCCGCTCCCGTGCAGGGGAAGAAGCTTCTTTGGAGAAGGAGGTAGAGGCAGGATGCAGGGGCGGGGTGCAGGGGGAGAGGGGAGTTGTCGTGGTGGGATGCAGGGGAACGATGACGGGGCGGGTTGCCAGGGGCGTTCCCGCCGCTGCTCCTGGCAGTGGCAGGAGGAGGGAGGCTGCGGGAGGGACGCGGGGCCGCCCCCGGTAGGCGGAGCCCCAGCCGCCCCCACCCCGTCTCCCGTCGGCGGCGCGGCGCGGGGCGGGCGGCGCTCCCCGCCAGCGCAGAGGCATGAAGGAGACGTCGCTGCCCGGCACCTCGCTGCAGCGGGCCTGCCGCCTCCTCGTCGCCTTCTGCGCTCTCCACCTCTCGGCCACGCTGCTCTACTACTTGGCGGGCAGCGCCCTGGGGCCGCCAGGCAGCCCCGAGCCGCCGCCGCGCCGTCCTCTGCCCGCCAACGTTTCGCTGCCGCTCTCCCGCCCGCCGCCGCCCTCCGCCCGGCTACGGTCCCCGCCCTCCTCGCCGCCGCCTGGCCCCTGCCCTGAGCCCTCTCCTCTGCTCGGTGAGTGCCGCCCCGTCGGGGTTTCGGTGAGAGGTAGGGGGGCTCCTCTTCCTCGTTTCCTGCCGCCCGCTGGGGGGCACCGGGGGGGGGGGGGGGGGCGGCGCAGCGGCGGGGGGCGGCGGCTGCCCCCCCGCGGCGGGACCC
>JANIJG010016397.1:0-11228 GCA_024611175.1 Megaceryle torquata
TCTTCACAAAAAGCTTTTTCCCAATAATTATTTTATAATCAAAAGACGGAAAGAACAACAGCCCTAATAAAAAAAAAAAAAAAAAAAAAAAAAAAAAAAAAGGATTCCAGTTTTGTTTTATATTTCTCTTGTATCAGGTATTTCAAGGTAGGTTTAAAGCAATAATGACAGAGCACAATAGGAATAAGAATGTGCAGTAGCAATGCACGTGTTGATCTTTTTTTTCAGAACATTCTGGCAAAGTTGTAATGTTAGAAGCTTATAACATTTCTGCTAAAAAATCAATATATACAAAACAATAAGACTGTCTTACACAATCCCAATATTTGGAGAGCCAAGTGATCTTGGGTTAGGGGTGTAAGTATGGATTTAATAACATTCCTTTATTTGTCTTCATAGTAGGATGAATAGCACATGTAAGATGGAACAATGTAGAGTGGAGGGAAAATACATTCATCTTTCTCTAAAAATGCTATGCAACTAATTATACTTGTACACTTCTGAACTTTGCCTCCTGCAAAATATATATGCCTTCCCTGGAAACTCCATTATATGCAATTACTTTTTAAATTATCTAATTAGCTATACGGGAATATGACCCTTAAAAAGGGAGATGAGCTTTCCAGGGAGAATACACTTAACAATCTCAAATGTAACCCTGTTTAGCAATTTTAATTAGGACTATATCTTTTAATTACTTATTATTGTTTTCTAATAATGCCAGTTAATAATAGAAACTATCTTTCACTGATGCAGTCTTCATCAGTTTCTCTTGTGAATGTTTGAGAAGTTATTCACAATACTTTTTTAGGTGCTGATAGCAGTGAACTTTGCTTTTGGTGCATTGCCATCCACGTTGTTCTCTGACAATTCATTTATTTAAAATTGAAATCCAGGGTAGTTTACAATGTGGTTGTTTCTGTTTTGAGTCTGATTTTTATTCAGCTTTTTTGTTTGCCTTCCTTCATTATGTTCTTTAATTTTGTTCATTATTTGTTCTCTTCATTAAAGCAGAAGATATTTAGCTGGTCTGCTTTCAGGTATAGATGAACTTTTGATGTCACTTCTAGTTAATGACACCCTCCTGTTGAATTGTGTTGAGAACTCATTTCTAATAAGCAAGCAGCTTATTTTTCAGATCCAGATAAAAGTACATTCGAGAGGACTGAATGCTTTTGCATATTCAGCTTTTCATTTAAAATCTTATAAAGTCAGTATGTATCTGTGGAGTACTGTGACCAGTTCTGATGTCCCTACTTCAAGAGTGACAAGGAAATACGAGAGAGAGTTCAACAGAGGCTATGCAGATGATTAAGGGACTGGAATATCTGTCTCATAAGGAAAGGCTGAGAGCCCTGGGGCTGCTTAGTCTGGAGAAGAAAAGACTGAGAGGGGATCTTGTTAATGTTTACAAATACCTGAAGGATGGATGTCAAGTAGAAGGAGACAGTCTCTTTTCAGTGGTGCACTGTGATAAGATGAGGGGTAATGGTCACAAACAGGAACACAGGAAGTTCCACCTCAACATGAGAAAAAATTTCTTTTCTGTGAGAGTGACAGAGCCTGGAACAGGTTGTGAGGTCTCCATCTCTGGAGACTTTCAAAACCCACCTGGCTATGTGCCTGTATGGCCTGCCCTGAGTGATCCTGCTCTGTATGATCTCCAGAGGTCCCTTACAATCGTTACCAATCTATGATTCTATAATTCTATGATAATAACAAAATTGCTATCTGAACCAATTAAAATCTAATCATAGTTCAAGTTAAAGGGAAACAAAAATTTTAATTTCTGTACTGTTCATGCTAAACTGTTATTCCTCTCAAGCTACATGTTGACAGAAGCTAGACAACTTAAATCTGATCAGTCTTCTTGTCAATGGGTTGCTACTATGGGCATAGAAATATTTTATTTTATATATATATTGTGTTGTTGGGTTTTTTTGCCTTTTTTTTTTTTTTAATTACAGTGGTTCCTTCTGTGAATACAAATATGTTTAGTATTATAAAATCTTCTGAAAATAGAGACTGCTTATTATTCAAAATGGGCAAATTTGCTTTCAAATGATGCTTTTCACTTAGATATCGTATGAATTTTAATCACTATGAAAATGCAACATCTGATGCTGATATCTGCACATTTTCTACTTGCTTTGGACTTGGGTGAGCAAGGTACATCAATCTAGATTTAAATTGCCTGATATTCAAATTAATGACGTGGCTGCATCTTAAGAAACCCTTGTGATGTTTTCTAAGAATTAACCAGTAAGGGGATTATCTGACCAGCTCCTTTTTTCTAAACCAGAAAAAAACACTGTATATTTACAAAGACTTCTCTGCCTACCTCATTAATTTTCAGATGCCCCTGCCCTAGTGTTCCTCAATATGAAAATGTGGGAATTAAGTGGGATTTCTTCTCCCCAGGGACAACAGCACCTAATTATCACAGAGGAGGCACTCAGGAGCTCAGTAAGGCAACCTGTGTTGTTAATATGATGTTACAGGAAAAAAAGGGGTTTGGTTGAAGTTATATGAGAAGAAACAGAGCTGCGATTCATATGCACCAATCTCAGTTCTTTGTTCTGCACTCAATAATAAACACTGATTGTAAAATAGCTTGTTTCCTGTAAGGATACTACAACATTAAACATTGAATGAGGACAGTAGGTAAAAATAAAGGTAACTCTATTTCATAACCTGCTGCCTGATTTCAGCTCAGTTTGGCTGCCACAGTGTTTCCTAAAAACATATAACTTCATATTGTCTTTCTCCTTCCAGGAAAAGCTTATGTGTGTATTTCTTGTGAATTAATGGAGTATTTGCACATATAAGAAATAATTAAAAAATCCAAGGAATGTGTATGCATTTATATTTGTGTGTGAAGCTGGGAAATTGTCAGCAGAGGAAATATTTATTACTTTTTCTTCTGTGCTCTCAGTATAATCCGCATTAAAAATCTTAGCTACATTTTCAGTTAGTCTAAATTGCCTTCAGTACAGGTACTCTTACTTATATTCACTGACTCAAAATGCTATTAGGACTGTTACTCCTGTTCCTTGATCAGCTATATTAGGATGAATCCAATGGTTCTGAGATGGTCCAAAATGGAACAAAGTAAACTTCTGAGATTTAAGTAACACATATTCATAGCCCTCTTTTGTTGACTTGGAGAAATAAGAGGTGGAAAGATTGATCTAAATGAGTCAGAAAAACTACTTAGAGCCAAACTACTTTAAACTACTTATATTGAAGCTATTGGCCAGCCATCTGTCTGTTGATCAACACATATGTTCAATTCCATCTAACGAAAATTCTAGCTTGCACTCCCTAGCGATGTCAGCTTTGCTTTGAATAAACAATACTCAGTCAGTTTTAGTTTCCAAACTAAAGTAGAATGTAAAGCAAACTGTGGAACCTCAAAAATTATTATTGAATGAGGTCATTATTCCCTGTAGTCTTTGCTAATGACTTTTCTAATAATACTTGTTTGAACCCAGACTAAAGAAGCACAGGTAGGATGATGATAATACTTTTATCTTATACTTAAACTCTTTGCTGTGAAAAGAACTTGAAACTTACCTCTTTCTAAACTTTTTGGTGGCTAAGGTTTCCACAAAACCTGAGAGTGGCAGAGTTATTGTTGGCTTAATTGCTGCATGTGTACTTTGGGAAGGAGGAGAGGAACATTAGCCCCACCACAGCCTGATACACATTGCCATGACAGTTCTCATAACCAACTGCTGTAGGGCACTGTCTTTATCCCTCTTTAATAACTCTCAAGCCAGGTTCACTTTAATTCATCAAGTTGTTGTTGTAGGATTTTGACATAGCATGAGGAGATACATACTTACTATCAAGAGTTATCATGAGTTGGTTTAGTAATAGTTATAACCTCAAAATATGTGTTTGTGTCAAGCTCAGGTATAACAGGGCAGGATGTGTTTCTGACAGCACTTGTGGAGATAGAATTGCAAAAATACTCTAGAAACTACTATTGGGAACTTTACTTAATTCTCAAATTAAGCAAATCAGTAAGTGCCTGGAATATCTCCATTTAAGAGCAGCATTCAGATGGCTATGGCCATCTTTTTACTTGCAATATAAAAAGTAGATTATACTTCTCCCAATCACAGTGTCCAGTAAGTGATCCAAATGGAGTGAGTACTGGGGTGATATTAAACAAGACAAGAAAGGTACAGTGGTTTCCTTCTGAACAGTTTGAACTGACCTATGGTGAGGTGTCAGTAGAAGATGTAAATTAAAATATGGAATTGTTATAACTTTCCACTTCAAATAACCTTTTATTAACTGCATGTTTGGCCATACACTTATTTTCTAGTTCTTCGGCTTTACTTGCCCCAGCTTAGGATGTGTGGGATGCTGTAACTTATGGAAAGTTATTTGTTGCCCTGCTCCAAATTTCTGGAGGTTTCAGTTACAGTTAAATTACTCTAACAAAAACATTCTGAAAACTAGGTTAGCTGAGGAGTAGTATGAAAAAGACTCTACAGCAGATGTTATTCATTATGGACTTGTGTTGTCTGCAATACTGTGTGAGGAAAAGGTTCTAGAAATTGACTTGGATTTTATTTTTGTTTAAAAGCCAAAATATAAGAAGAAAACAGGTGCCATCAGAAACAGTTTCCACTGCAGAGCATTGCATCATTCTGGTTCTAGCAATGAGATTTTGTCTGTGAGATTAGGAGCAGAAAGGTATAAAAGCATTTTTTTACCTAGGGCAGCTCCTTCATACACACACCACATCTCTCTCACACTTTGTTGCAAGATGCTGGAGACATTTTTTTGAGCTAAAGGGAGAAGCTTCTAGCCTACAAGGGGAACCTTCATTCTGCACACATGGCCTTTACCCTTCCTGAATGCATTGCCTCTGAGTTGATGAAATGCACTGGTGAGCAGGGGAGGTAGCTGACTCTGCCAAAACAGCAACCCTAGCACCGTTCAAAATCTGGGCAGCACAAGAGAAATCAGTGTGCTCTCCTTTTGGTACTCTATTCTGTGACTCTAACTGGGACAAAATTTCTTTTTCAGAGAGTAAAGTATCAATGTCTTCTCAAAAAAATTCACTTCTCATAATTGTTCACAGTGACATTCCACATTTATCAAAGAAGTTAATTTCAAAATATGTATTGTCGTTCTCATGGGCTCTACTTTGCTTCATTGTCTGTTAATATTATTGATGCTTTCTCAGTGTTACATAACATTTCCTGCTCTTGTTTTCCATTACTTTCATTTAAATACAAAGTTGCCTGCATTAAGGCAAGTCTTGGCTTTTCTGTATTACTGCTATAATTAACTTAGTAAAAATCCATCTATAGCATACCATGAACTAACCAAAGTCAGTTTTCTCAGTGAAAGGTAGAATTTCTTAGGCGGAGTGGAGGTATATGAACATAGCATTTTTCTTGTTCCATTTAGTAGTGGTTTATTAGTGGAACTGTTCTCAACCTCAAGTCAGGAAATATTCATGTGCAAATAACAAATGACAGGACCACTTCAAAGATCTTTAAAATATAAGAAGCAGCTGTCAGTGAAGAATGAGACTAAGCCACTAAGAATGAAGAAGTGATGGATGCTTTTGTGTGGGTAGAGAAAAATAAGGAACTAAAGATATTTAAAGCAGGACAGCATGAAAAGTGATGTGATGTGACCTGGATTGGGATCTCCCATTTATCTACCCTCCTATAGCGCATCCTGCCAACAATGCATTCCTTCTGTGGCTGTGATGAAGTTAATTCCTACATGCTTTTACTTCCTGCAAAACTTTCCCATGGATATAGATGAGTTGATTCTTCCTGTAGCTGTAAGACTGTAAGTGTTCTTGCATGCTAAAAGTGAATCTCCTCTGTTATTCGATTAAGCAAACACCCAGGATTCTGGGTTTCATTGTTTTTGTAATCATCATGCTAGATGTGTTTATATATAAAATGAAGATAGAAATTCATTCATCTGTAATTATGTGATCTCATTTGGCATCTAACTGTATGATAAGAAATCAGTGATTAAATTTCCTTTCAAAGTCTTTGTTCATCAGTCACAAAACAAGCTCAGTAATTACCCCTTAGTTATAGTGAGAACTGTGCCTTCATTATTACATTCCTAATTGTTTTCAGTTAAGGAAATTTATTTTTATAGATCATTCAGCTGCCTCTTTTGGACTGGGTGATTCTTTATTGTTTTCTAGTGTAGAAATCAGGCCCTATGGATTATGTTAAAATAAATTCATATTATCCTGCTGCTATGTACAATAGGATATGTACTACATACAAACCTGAGTACACATTAGAGTTTATTCTTCTATAAGGCATTTTAATCTAAAATGTTTTATAAATACTCACAGAACATTCCCGCAGAGACCTATAGTTTGCTGGAAAGTGCCAAGAGCTGCATCATAAAAGAAAAATTGGTTTTATGTTGTAACTGTGGGTCAGATAAACTCATCCTCTGTGTAGAAATGTCATGTTGGTCATCCTGTCAGTTCTGCAGACAGAATCTGAATGTTCTTAACCACTATTTTGCAAGTTTGTTATTAGGAAATTTTTGTGGTGCCCCTTGAAGTGATTAAACACATTTGTGCTTAAATAGAAATGATGCAATTGACAAAGCACTGTACAGAGTCCTGCCACCATAAGCAGTTCTACAGGGAATCTCCAAAGGCCTGACACAAGCTGATTCCTTGTGTATACTTGCACTGACACCAGTCCTGTGAGCATCAGCCCAGAACTGGGTCAATTCCCCAGCCTGCCTTTGCTGCCCCTGAGCTCTTGCATCCCACAGCTGCTGGGCTGCTACAAGACAACACCGCAGATGTTTCTTACCTTGTCACCAAGGGAAACTTCACCCCATTACAGAGATTCCTTCTGTCCTGCCATTCCTGTGTCCAGCCAGTTCTACCTCTTCTGCACTTGGGTCTTCTCGCCCTCCATCTCAGATCAATTCTTGATCACAGATTACCGATGCTGAGCAGCTACAGTTTGACTTTCTCTTTCACTCCACTAGGTGTACACACATGTACTGGATTTTCAGAGGGTCAGCAAAATGACAATTTTGTGGTAAAAGTAGCTATTCTTTCAGCAGATGTGAAGTCCTTTTTGAAACATGGGGACACTAGAACTGTAAGATGACAGAAATTTGACAGAAATGTCTACCAAGGGCCAAATAATATAGGCTTTATTTTATTCTATTTTATTTCCCCATATCTATTAGTCAAAACCATTGAATCATTTGGGCAGAACCTTTCAAAATCCTTAACTGTGAGCCAGGCGTACTTCTGTTGTCTTCCTTTCAGACAGATGAACCTTTAACCAATTGAACAGTCATACTTTGGATGTTTTACAATTCACTAAAGCTGATTTTATGCCTCTCATTCTGCCAATGACACTAAGCTGTCTCAACTCCATCACTGGCATTATTTTGTTTCAAAGAGGTATTTGGTCATTATTAGCAGACAGATGAAAAACCAATGATAGACTATGAACTCCTCAGGGTAAATTAACCCCACCACTTGATGTACTGATGTGTTTGTATGTCTTCTGGGTTTACAAATCAGGATTTCTATTTTTGCATTTGAATAAACTGTGCCAGAAAGTGAATTGATTAAGCCTTGAGATGAAATTAATTCACTGAGTGCATGAAGCATGTAGGTCTATTGCAAGACTGTTCTGTTTTAACTTTATGAGAGTTTATTTTCTTTTTTTTTTTTTTAATCAAGTAAATATTTCAGAATATATGCAAATTTTAATGAGTGATGTACCTTAGTAAAATGTAATGTAGTCATCATTGAAGGATGTCAGCTATTTTCACATCAGTAATAATTGGAGCTGTTAGCCCTGACTTCAGTGTGGTTGTGTCAAATAGAAATCCATTATTGTCAAAATTAAGGTCGTGGGGGTTTAAGGGCTAGGAGTTCTGAGGTCACTCAGTGGTAATCTTTATCTCCACTGTCTTCAGCTGGATGCAAACAAAACTTTTTTCAGCTTTAGCTGCTACTTCAGCTGAAATCTAAACCACTGTTACAGTTCTGCATGCCTGGAAAACATTTTGTAGATAATATCATGAACTAAGAGTTGTGGGGTTTTTTGAAAAAAAAAAATCAGTAAAAGAATTTATAAAGATCTGTTTGGGAATAAGGACTTAAGAAGTCTGAAACGTGCAGCAGTACTGGAAGAAGCTTGAATAAGTTCTCTGTTTACAAGGTGGTAGTGAGAGACATATGTATTCTAATTAAGTATGAATTACAGCTAAAAAAAATATTTTCTACAAATGCTTTCTAGTTTCTATATATTTTCTTACTTTAAGGAGAGCATTTTTCTTACTGTTGCAAGAACTCTCAGTATGTTTTCTCAAATTATTCCAGTTAAACAGAAGATCTAGTTCCCTGACATTAATGCATTTGTTTCAGAGACACTTTCAAGGTGATTAATACAAATATTTTAGGTTTTGGGGTGGGTGTTTTTGTTGTTGTTAGTTTGCTGTTTGTTTTGTTTTGTTTATGCCTTTGTTTTGTTTGTTTTTTTGACAAATTTCTCCTTTATAAAATCAGGAAAGTTTTTTTTCTGATAAGGTGTTTTTCTAAATTTACTTTGTTGTGTGCACATTATGCAGTTTAAAACTTGTCAGTATTTTCAGTGTCTTTAAAACAAAATAAATGTTGATGTGTTGATCTAAATACACAAGTATATACTTACAGAGAAAAATGTAATTTTGCTACACTGAAATATCAGAATTTATCCCAAATAAGCATTTTATTGAGATTCAAATGTACAGTTTAGTTTTGAGTTATATACCTAGGAAACACACTAGGAAACACAGCTTTGTGAGTTTCAGGGGTTAATAAACTTGAAGGTTTCAGGAGATTTGGGAATGACATGAAGTAGGATCTGAAATTTTACAGATATTAACCTTGAGTTAACCGTGGTGCAAATTTGCAAATGTATATCTGGCTAGGTTCAATAAGCATGATTTTCAGGTTGCCTTTTCTCACCTTACAAGGGAGTCACAAGTGAGGCTGCTGAAGGTAGGGACATACACTTTTCTTTGTGCTAGCCAATAAAGCGACAGTTATTGAGATGAAGTTATTTCCCACACCACTGTGATGGTTCCTGCAGAGATCATTTAATGGCACAAACCTAAAGGGAATACCTTGGATGATCCCTGTAAGCTGTATTTTGCTATTAAGCAGTTAAACCTGTGAAATTAAGGTGAATAACGTTGTTGTACTATTTATATTGTAGTAAGGCATGCTCTATAGTAGAATACCAGTACAGTACTTGGACAACTGTTCTGATATATTTCAAGGTGACAGGCAATTTCATACTTCCAGAAAATTGAATCTAGCAAATCCGAAGTTTTATGAATTGAGACATTTTCAAAAGGGTGGGGAGTAAACAAATATTTTCAGGGAGCATTTACAAAAATATATCAATGTTTTATATATACATATAAATATTATCAGACCTATATATATATCTATGTAGAGGTGAACAAGATATAGCAAGGGCAGGCTACCATCAGAGTAAACTTCTTCTAATCTCAGAAAAATATGCCATATTGTTCATTTGTCAACAGGGCTGTGATGTTTTGAACAAAGGAGGAAGATCCTCAAAGACTATAATTTGCTATCATTATTCTAAAATCATTCTAGCTATACAGAAGCAAAGTATCTGCTCCAGAGATTCTTCCACTATAGAGTATAGGACAGTATGATGTCACCCACATAATATGAGCTAATAACAGAAGTTAGAATGGGAAAAGATTTATCAAGGTGTCCCTGTGCAAAATAAAGTGCTCCCAGAGCCTTGTCTAAAATGTTTTGTTCAATGTGCTGACACCAATACTGGTAAAACAGAAGAAATCCAGTCGTTATGTTCCACTTCATTCTGAAAGTACTGAGTAAGAGTTTGGTGCTAGTTATGTTATTTTCTGTCATCTGTGAGACTGGTATATATTTTTTTAACAGTTTGTTGGTTAACCACTGCTGCAGTAACCAGAGCTGCAGAGGGAGTATAAAATATATTTGACTTATGCTTCATAAAATAGTTGCTTTAGAAAGATCTCTTGCTAGGCTTTGTAATATCAAATAAACTGAAATCCAGTTTGGAGGTCTGGAGTGAGCAGGAGTGTATATTACAATGAATGTTCTTCTCAGAAACCTCAAAAAAGGAACTGAGGGACTGAACAAATTACACTCCTCTCTTGAAAGTAGCTTTAAGTCACAACTGAGCAGGCTGCTTTTTACTAAAGAAGATTGCAAACTGTGTAAAGTAAAAGATCTCAGATAACAGGAATTTTTATCCTAAACTTAATTAGTTACAAAGTTTTAACAGGCAAATTTTATTTCCAAAGGTGCAGTGATTGCCTCCAGGAGTTGAACCTCCTACGTCTTAAGGTATGTTATTTATATTTTCCTTAGGAAAACAATTTAATCTGAATATGTATTGTATTACTGTTTGCGGTTATCTTGCATGAAAGTTAAAAATTAAATGGTTTGAATCTTACATTTACAGATGTTTTTTTTTTTTTTCCTCCATAGAAGAAAAACATTGTCTTCTTTTGGTTGACCGTGGCAAGTTGATCACAGGTCATATATCCCATCATTCTTAAATGGGTGGAATGGGTTTAACTAATTTATGGTATGATAAATTTCATTCTGTTTTGTCACTTCCACTTTAAATCATGAAATCTGAAAAAGGCAGCAAAATGTAGTGCAATCTCTGCATGATTTTATTAAGCCTTTCTTTATTGAACCTTTGCTTTGAGAGAATGCCTATCAAAGCTCAAGTTCCTGCAGCTCATTATTTTAGAACTTCAGCTGTCCATTTTATATCAAGTGAGGCTCTAGAACCAAGACAATAGAGAGGGGAAAAATAAAAAGGAACTGGAATTTTAGAGACTAAGGAATTAAATAAATAAAAATGTGTTGCTTTTTGAAATACAAAATATACTTTTCATTTTTAGTGTTTGCTTTTATGGTTTCTGGTGCTCGTCATTCATGTTTGTAGTTTCTTGTGCACTGTGAGCGAGAGTCTAGAGAGGTTAGGAAGCACACATACATACAGCTGGAACACAATTCAGTGAATTCTTTCGTGTTTGTTATATTGCCCTGTTACTCTGCAGATAAGCTTCTCACAGACTTTTGCTCTTAAAAGGCCTGAAAAGACTTCCAAGGAGTCCCTATCCTCCCCAGCCCGTGAGAGATTTATTGTTAAAGGTTT
>JANIJG010016398.1:0-52171 GCA_024611175.1 Megaceryle torquata
GATAGCCACATTAAAAAAAAAAAAAAAATTTCCTTTTAGGAAAGGTATCTTGGTTATTTTAATTTTTTTATTGTTTCAAATCTCCAGAAAAGCAGCCTTAGAAGTTTGGCACTTTTTCTAACAGAATACAGGAGGGACCCTGGGGAAAAAAAAAAAAAAAAAGTAAGATTTCTGGAATAATATGAATTTAGGCTGTTGAGATTTTCCTGTTTTCTTAAACTTCTTTTAAAAGACATCAGGAAGATGCATGGGTGTGACTCAATTAGTAAAGAACTGAATAGAAGAGGAGTATAGGAGGGCTGAAGAAAGAACTATCAAAGACTGTCTGATATAAGATGGTTGAAACAAGATCTTAGATTTTATACTTGAAATTGCTGTGTGCTAGTGAGTAGATAAAATACTGACACTGATTGAAGCAAACATTTATTACGTTCCTTGCTTTTGAATATTTACAGAACAGTAAGTGATCTAAGAAAAATGAAGTCTTCAGATTATACTAAAGATTCATTCAGATGAAGTATCCAAAAACTGTACAAATGTAAACAGTGGAGAAAACACAGCTTTGTTCTGGGGACACAAGCACATTGCAAGCAAAAAGGATTTGCTCTATTTCTAACAAATGTTTCATTCTGACGCACTTGATCTTGATGGTTTTCGGCTGCTGTAGGCAGAGGAAGCTCACTCAAAATTGCATTACAGGAATTCTGAAGATGTTGCACTCCACATAAGCTGTCATATGAAAAAAGGGACATTTTAAAGTATAAGATGAATGGGCTGTCAGTCTGAAAGCACAGGGAAAAAGTAAATTTAAAAGTTGGACAAAGTTGTGTAAGACAGTGTTATGCCAAAAACTGTAATATTAGCACTGAAAGGAGAGCCACAGGCAGCAGAGGGTAAGGTGGTAAACTTCAGCCTTATGATCCTTACGATAGTGAGCTTATCCCCGCTAAGGGAGTTTATGAACTAAACTCATAGAGAAACAACCTACTGGAAAGGATTCAATTTGTAATTGAACCAGAGGAAAAAGTATCCATTATGGCATTAAAAAGAGGTCATGCTATGGTGTTGCTGAGTTGGTTCTGTCATTATTCTGTTCTAGGTCCATCTTAGTACATCCTCACAGGTTGGGAAAAATTGCAGGACAGGGGTGGACAGCTGTGCTTTTCACTTAGATAGGCTAGATGCTCTTGGCTGTGGCTGAGGCTAAATGAAAAGGGAGGCGGGTTTTGGAGAGCTGGGGGGAGGTGAGTGAATAGAAACTTCCTGAATGTCTGCTCCACTGCACATGGGAAAACTGATTCAAGATGGTTGTTAAGTAAGTTAGTTGGTTGGCTGGAAAGTAAAATCATGAAACACAGTTAGTTCTGTTCTAGCTCAAGCTGGGACAATGGTTTATCACTCAATGTAAGCGCACTCCTTAGAGTGGTTAGGGAATGAGAACCTAAAAGTTTGCATATAAAGACTGGTAATGTGCGCTTTGATAATTATCACCATGTAGGCTTTTTGCCTCTTTGTTGTCATACAATCTAACAAATAAATATGTAAACAGCAGATACGATTTATGATTACCTTTTCTAGTTTACTAGCATTTGAATAGTGAAAGCCTTCTCATCCCAGTAAGTCCACACTGTATTTTAAATTGCCAGTGGCACCAAGAATGTGATGTCTTCTCTTTATTCATGCTGATACTGTACATCTGGTCCTTAAAACCTCATTCCTGCCTGGAACTGCTGCACAGACAGATTGCTCTATTCAGTGCTACTAACCTCCTGAGTCCTCCTGTCTGAAGCCCTAGAGTAGCACTTGATTTGAGAAGGACAGAAATTGAATCTGTACTTTTCTTTGCACAAATTAAAAAATAAAATTATGTTTCCATTACTTCAAACTTTTCATGACCTGCCTTTGTTTCAAGACCAAAAGCCTTAAAGCAAAATATAGCCACTTAGTGGTGTGGAGACAGAAATTGTGTGTAGTAGTTAATCTGCTGAAGTTGGTGCTATGGTTTATCTCTGCCATTAGCAGCACAGTAACAACAAAGTTTGTTTCTGAAAACATATATGTTATCTGTGATAAATATTGCTACTTGGTTTATTAGAGATTTTACTGTTTTCTTCTAGTAAGAAATATTTATGAATGAGGAAAATGCCTTCTGAGTATTTAATTTCTTGAGGCCCTGGCAGAAAAGGCATAGGGTCATCATTGCTGCTATAATTGTAGAATTGACAGAAGATCATAATAGTGTGTCACAAGAAAATGTTTTCAGTGAGATATTAGGCAGGGGTCTGACACATTTCTAAACTATATGTCAGGCCTTGAAAGCTTTCAATTGACTTTTCTCCAGGTTTAGTAAAGTGAAAATCTCTATGGTAAAGGGTTATCAAAAATGTACCAGGGCTTTGTAACTCAGAGGAGCAATAGTCATATTGAGCACTTATATGTAGACCTCAAAGGGCTTTTAATCACTGGATGCTTAACTAATTTTGCAGCAGATATCTTAGCTAACATTTATAGTCTCCCTTTACTTCCCGAAGTATTCATGGGCAGACTGTCACTCTCTCAAGCTGTTCAGTCAGCCAAAGCTCTTGCAGATTATCTCCCTAAGAAATACTTTCCCATTGTTACATTTCAGTACTTAAAAATAATTCACACATCAATTTCTGCATTTATTCCCATGTCAAATAATCTAGTAAGTATTTAGCATTATTGTGTTATCAAAAAATGTAATGCACATGTATGATAATATAACCTTATTGGAAAAATCTATTTATTATATGCCGTCCTGTTAAGTAAAAGAATATATTGTTAACTGAGTAGTAAAAGGTCAATTTTTAATGTAACTATTTTAAATAATGTGATAGGTATTTGAAATTATATACTAAGATGTCATTGCTACTGGACCTGTTAGCAATGGAAGGTCAGAAATCTTCTTTGAATATTCATACACTATATTTTTAATTATTTAAATGAATTTTAAAAAATAAAATAAAGAAATTACTCTATATGAAGAAAATATTTCTGCCCTCAGGCTATTAAATATTAGTTCTGGAATTCCAACATGAGGAATGTCCTTCTTTTACCAAAATCCTCAATAAAGAAAAAAACCAAGAAAAAGCTGGACTGTTAGCTTTTAATGAAACTGCACAAAGAGAAAATAGTATTTGCTGATGGTTCTGAAATGAAGGAATCACACATTCAAAACTGGGTGTGATCTGATTTAGGATGTACCATCCATTTTTTACTAGACAGCTTGTGGGTGGGGGATCACAAGGGGCCTGTAGCACCATTGGAGATCTGGTCTTCACTGAAGGCTACCTTTTAAATGTATGTGAAAGTTTTCTTCTATCTCCTGAGTGAAGTGTTCAATAAGGAGTTGCTCATCACAGAAATCACAAGCAACAACCTGTGCCTTACTGGAGATGCAAACCCCAAGCATTTATATCTATACCTATATTATAGATAAAGAGATATGTGGCTATGTATATAAAATAGTATTATATATCTCATCCTATTTTATTTGTATATATATTTACATATGTATGTGTTTATCTTTATATATATATTTATATAGACATAAACCACATGCATACATATATATGTATAACCAGATCATGTAGTAATAACCTCTCAGACTAAATGTCTTTGAAATGATGTAACTAGAGAAGACAGTTTTGATGCTTGTCTTCGGATGTTTTAAAAAATACAGATGGTACTTACTTCCTTTCCTTTCAAATAAACAAATTTCTGTGATGATCCTGGTGTTCAGTTCTACCTTCCTAACACAGAAACCAAAAAGCAGAGCAACTACAACCACAAGAAAATAATTAAAGCTCTTTCCCGAGTAATTAAATAATTCATGTCATGAAATGCCCCTGGTTTAAACATACAGGTGGCATTTAAAGTGAAATTATCATTGCTCTTTTTTTTTGGTCAAGTAGTTTTTTGAGGCTGCTCTACAAAATAATAGAGTTATTTCAAATAAGCCTTTTTTGTCTGTGGTCTTCTGACAGAATGTTGCATGTAAATGTTGCAACTGTTAGAAAAGCATTTGAAAAATGGGAAATTTACAATTTACATCTTCAAACCCTTAACATCTTTTCTTGTCTTAAAAAAGCAATTTTACAGAGGGGTTAAATACTAGTAATTTTTTTTCCCTGTAAATATTTTTCATATAGCACTAGTAAAGAATTCAATTTTAAGTCTACTAGTATATTAAACTTATTACCAATGTTTAATGTAGTCTGACCATCATAAATATATAAGTAGGAATATTTAATATGAAATGCAAGTAGTAAATTTATATATTGGTGCTTTGCAAGGCTTACAGTTAATGAGAAAGAGACATATTTTTAAAACCTGTCCATAGTTTCTTTTGATGGGATAGCTGTGTTCTGCACACACAGCAACATGGGTGAATCCATTCTTGCATTGTCATGTATAACAGTTATTTGACACAACATCAACATGGTAAAATTGAGGATCCAAGAAACCATGGAAAAAAAATATGTGGAACTGAAAAAACTTTTTATAAATAATTCCTTATCTGCTTTTCAGTTTTTCTTTCTGTATTTGAAATTTATGGGTTTTTAAAAGCTTTCATTATTTCTTGAACTTATAAAATAGATTTGTTTCTGTGTCTCAGCATGATGGACTGTGCTGGTTTAGGCTGCAAGAAGTAAACACACATACAAATTTCAATTGTCTCCTTTTTGTGCTTTTTCAGCCTCTGTATAAGGTGGCTTGATCACTAAAGCAGAGTAAATGCACAGAACTAAGTGTCAGCAGATCTGTAGCCTACAACGTGTCATCTTAGTATAGTTTTACACTTCTTTACCGGTCCATCACACTGGTGAGTTGTCTTCTTGCTCTTCTGAATTAATACTAGAACTTCGAAGTCACTTGTGTCCGAGTTAATGGCAAAGGCAGTGGTCCTTTTAGTCCTCTTACCAAGAAAGAGAAAAATCTCTAGATTTTACTAAACTACGGAGAGGGTGAATGAGCCGGGAGAAAGTGATTAGCGAACTTAAAAAATGTTTTCAGAAGTAAAGTGGATGGGAAGGCATTTACAATTCTCTCTAGCAATAGTGCATGTAATTAAAATTGAGAATGTATATGGAACATAGGAATAAATGGCAAAAATATGCAAAAATAGAACACTTTTTTTTTTTTTTACAGGAACTGTTTGGTATTGAGGGACAGGCTGGATTACTTAATCTTTGAAAAACTATGGCCAAAGGTATCTTCAGTAATGCCATTTCTTCAGTGGAAGAAATGATAAATGGACCTTACACGGGTTGTGAGTCCTGGTTCCCTATACTAATAAGAAACAGCTATTTTGGTACTTGGAATGTTTTGCATAATAAACAAATTGGCATGGATTGATTCATAATCATACCCCTTTAGTCACGCACTTCCTTAGTTGTTGTTCTTGTGTTTGTGAAGGTTTTGGTGGCACAGATTTGCACTGGCACTAGCACCATTGTTTACTTGAGCATTTCAGTTAGTTTCAAAGCTACCAGGTCCTAAATATATAAATGTAGTTCACCTCATTTCTACTTTTTCTTTCAGTGACTATCTTTGTTGCATTTTTTACCATTTTTATGAAATATAAACCATTGCAATTAAAGCATTTTTGCATCTTCGCACAATCTGCAAGACAACAGAAGTAACAGCAGAATCACATACAAATGTGCGTGAGTGCTGCCTTTCTAAAGTTGTCAGGATATTAAGAATTCTCTGTTGTCATGCACCGCTTCAAGCCAGTCTGAAGGAATCTGTTTATTTAGGCCACTTGTTCCCAAACATCCCGCACCTTGTATCTCATTCCCTGTGACCTGTGTAGGCGTACGGCTGTGCAGAGCTTCAGCTTGAGATATTTCTTTCTTTAGGAAGCAGATAACTGTGTGTGCTTGTTTATCACACCCAACAGTAACATGGGCTCTGAGTTTTGAGCACACTGAAATGCTAATGCTGCTACATATAGTTTAATGTTACACATAGGTCAGTATAACGTGTAAAGGGGAGAATGCCATTTCTCCAAGGACAAGTAATATTATTTATAACAAAGTACTTGCACTTTTCACTGATAGTTTCAATTATTTACAGCTGACTGAAACAATAAGTTGAGTTGGTCTGATAAGCGATTGAGGCTTGGGTCCAAGTCCAGATCCTTTTATCAAGGCTGCAGGAGAGTGTAAGACTGTGTAGCCAGGGAGTTGCTGAAAAAGGTAGCGCAGGTATTTTAAGGTAAAAACCTGGTTCCATGGCAAAATTTTCATTAACTTTAACAGTTTTAGATTTCACCCTACTGTGAGACTGAAATATCACTTGTACAGGACATTTTTAAAAGAAAAAATGTTGCTAATGCCAGAAATATGACATTGCCTGGACTGAGTGAAAGTTTTAATTTTATTTTCATTTATGAAGATAATGTCTGTTAAGACAGCCTGGAACGGTGAAATCACATTCTGGTATAATGACTATGTTGATCTTTTAGACAATTTTCTGCTTTGAACATTGTGGAGAGAACAATAACTGAAATATTTTTGATAATGAAACATGCAGTAACATAAAAATAATTGATCTCAAAGTGGGAAGTTTTCCCTTTTTACAACTTAATAAGTAAAAGCTCGATCAGTGGTATTTCTTAGTTGGCAGTTACATATAGACTGTCAAAAATGCCAATGAGCTGAAAGCCAACATGCAGGTTCCAGTGGTAACTATCCTTTTTTTAACTTTGTTTAGACAATGACAGAAAATTAGAGGAAAGATGCAGAAAGAGGATTAATTTTTCACGTACTCCACAGGACATAAAAAGGATCTATTTTTACTAGTGATCTACCAGCGATACCTGCTGATACTCAGAAATGGGCCTCATGGAACCCAGGCTGTACTCACTGCCTTTATTTATGGGAAGGGTAACCCCAGAAGAGCTTCTCTACCCTTTTGCACCGTGCCCAAGCTGCCCTCTGCCCCACGGTCTCTCTCTGCTCGTGTCGCTGGACCCCCAAAGCAGCTGCATTTACAGCCAGAGGAAGAGGTTTGCCTGGCTACAAAACCTCTGGGTTATATGGAAAACACTATCACTAAAACTTCACTTTTGATTAATTTTGTTTAAAAATGTATTTGGGGTTTTTTTTTGTGATGTAAATTTTCAGTATATTTGTTGTTGTTTGTTTTTCTTTGTTTTGGTTGGTTGTTTTTCTGTGTGTTAGATTGTTTGGGGGTTTTTGTTTTGTTTTGGTTGGTTGGTTTTTGTTTGTTTGGGTGATTTTTTGTTTGGTTTTGTTTGGGGTTTTTTTTGTTTGTTTGTTGTGGGGGGGTTTTGTTTGTTTCCCGCGAATGTATCCAGGGCTGTTCACTCTTCGCAAACGCAGAAATAGGGTTTTTTCCCCTGTTTATTTTTTTCGTCACTTTCGGCCCGGGCAGTCGGGGTGTGGGGGTGTGGGGGGCGTGTGGCATGTGCCGTGGCAGCGGCCGGGGCGCGCTGCGGCGGGAGGGCCAGCAGGGGGGGTTCGCACGCCGCGCGCCGCTCGTCGCCCCCCCGTGGGCGTCTCTGGGCCCGACGTGCCAAGTAAACGGGCCGGGATATCTTAATAACAAGGGTTAGAGAAAAACTGTCTCCAGAACTAAACAAGCAGCTACTCAGTAGTAGAAACTACTTACCCGGTGGGAACGAACTGTTCTGTCACTCTCCTTCTAGTATCTCTAAAACAAATGAATAACGACACACAGACTTTTGAGATCAAAATATAACCAGGAAAACAAAGGGGAAAAAAAAAACCAACCAAAAACCCAACCAACCAAAAAAAAACCCCAACAAAACAAACAAACAAACAAAACAAACCACCACCACCACCAACAAAACCCCAAACTTCCTGATTTTAAAACATATTTTAATTATATAGGAAAAAGATACTGAAAATACGGTTGAAATCAAGCTTACTTCTGACTATCTGTCCTTTGCTGTACTGCAGTGATTGGGACTCCCTTTGTTCTGAAACCTATTCAAAAGGCCTGTATTGATAAGAGCACAGGAACTGAAACTCTCTCAATTAATGGTTTTTGAAGTATTCCTTCTTACAAGTATGAATTTTTTGAAGAGATTTAACTTTAGGTTATTTCTCGAAGAGCAAAATATAAATATGCCTCCACTGCATCAGTTAAATCTTACATGAACATGAAGGACATTGTATGAGTAACTTCTTCAATCTGCTTAAATGCAGTTTACCTACCTTTATCTTTTTTGCAACATAACTAATGACTTTTAACTAGTAGCAGGATCTGTATAGTAGGTAAAACCAATCAGGTGATCCAAAGCAAAATCACTCATCAGACCAGTGCCTAAAAGTAGAGCAGTAACATGAAGTTGAAGTGGTAAACAATGGATTGCAGTGTTCTGTTACTGGACTTCTCTTTTTGTATAGATTTGGACAATTATTATCCCATCATGATCAATTTAGCTCAAATATTCTGCATTTCTTGCTTAGACAAGCGTTAAGGTAGATTCATATCCTACAGAGAGTGCATATTATTTGTTTCTAGGCCTCTTTACCCATGAGCATCATATTCTCACTTCAGTTCCCTTCCCTTTTTGAAAAAGGGGGATTTGCTTAACATTAATTAGAATTGCTTTACTATGATATTCACCTGCACATAGGTGTGCTGATAGTACACAGGCAGTATATTTCCAATTACCCTCTTCTCCAATTACAAATCCCCAACCAGTGACAGATTTAGACATGGATTTCACTCCCACTTCCCAGTAGCTTCCTGATCTCCAGTTTCACCTAACACTTTTTAAAGAAAAAAACAACTCATCCAAGGGAGTATTTTTAAACTGATACAATTTAGCTGCAGATTAGTTGTATGAAAGTATATTAGTTGATTATAACTGAACCTTTTGCAAATCTGTGGTGTGGCTGTGTTTCCTTTCTCTTATTTGTTTCTTTCTCCTCTCTTATGGGATGCTCACCACAATGCCATCAGTGTTGTCTAGACTGGGTAATCATAACACTTCTGTCTTCGGCAAGTATAAGCAGCATTTTTACAGGGCTTTTGACAAAAAGGTAAGTTAAAGCATAACCAAAGAAAGCATGTGCATGCATTTACATTTCTTAAATACTTTGCAAATAAATGTGCCTTCCATCTAGAATTATAAACTTGTGAAGATACTTTACAGCCAAAGTCTTTGACTGAGCTAAAAACCAAGGGAACAACCAACATCTTTCCCTGAAAAGGCGCTGAGCTACCTTGAGGTGGAAGATGTTTATCAGCCATCAATTTAGAAGATCAGTTAGATATCTTGGAAAAAATTCATGCAATGCACTAGTCAAATGGACCAAGACCTTGAACTTGGCATGAAATTTTGTCAGTGTGCAGAGGAAGATCAGATTGATTACAGCAGCCTGTGTTGCCAAGGCATTCTACAACATTTAGTAAAGACTGAGCTTCAAAGTTCCTGCTCAAGTACATTGCATCACTATGGTTTTGCTGAGAAGTGACTAAGAGCAAATCACTCGCTGTCTGGATGCCATATGGCTGTCTTTCAGTAAATCATGTGGGTCACAGGCTGAAGCGAGTCCTTTTCTCTGAGCAAAGAAACCACACCCTACTCTTCTAGTGATGCCACTCATCTTTGTTCCTATTCCATTTCATGCAATATACAACATTTTCACATTCCCCAAACAAATCCTCTAGTAGACTGAACATACAAGAAGTCTTGAGAGCAGGAACTTTGCTAATTAAAGATTTGGTTTCTACCTCCCAAACTCAGCACCCTGTCTGCATTACACAACCCAAGTGAGAATATACTACTGTGCTTCTTCAGGTTTTAGATTCCACCTGTCTTCTCAGGTCCTGCACTTTTAACAGTGATATACTTTGTAGGACCTAATCCTGGTGGAGTGAAGGGTGAGTGATACAGTAAAAAGATACATTGGGAAAGGCTGAGGAAAAGAAGTTTAAATACTCAAATTCGGAGAGAAGCAAAGTGAATGTAATGAAAATTAGAAATGAAGATTTCTAATGAAAAATAGAACTATGCTGATGTTCTGTTTCCTTCACATTTTATTAATACAGTGATTGTCTTGCTTTATAGCATTTAATATCACTTCTGCTCTGTGTTACACTTGCTCATGTTCCCATTCAAGTCTTCAGTTTTCCTTTGCCTTTCAAAAAAACCCCCAAAACTCTCCTGTCCTAGGCAGTGTGAAATCATCATGGCACAAAGCAGTTTTAAAACATAGGTTGTTGATAGTTTGATTCACCCTCTTGTTTTGATCTAGTACTGGTAAATCATGGAGTGGTGATATGAGTCTTTTCTCTCATGCACTGAACAGAGTGGAACAAGTGACACCTGTTACCTCCTAATGATCATACCTTGCACGTTGACAGACCCCAATAAAACATAACAGCATGTGCAATTTATTTCAAAAAGCTAGAACAGTATGATGGCAACATACTAATGACTTTACAACTTCCCCAGCATTGCTCAGTCCTTGCAGATCTTTATGCCTGCTTCTTCTGTACTGGACAAAACCTGCCACCTTCCCTGCTTCCTACAACAGAGGGTGCCTTCAGATGCACAGCCTTGCTTTGCACTCCCAGCTATCTTCATGTGCATTTTAGCAACTGTGGGTTTATGCTTACTGCCTGTGGCAGTATTTAGAGTGATGGTTCCATATTTATTAAAACATTTATTTAAAAATAACAAATCATCAATAGAGGACTTGCAGACGCAGACTAAGGGTGGATAAACAGAGTCACATCAGATGTCACAGCACTTGGCACTTCACCCCTTCAGGGTCATCTGCAAAAGCCCAAAAATGTGTTTGGTCTGGTCATGCTACTGCTGGGTTTTTTTATGGCCCCCAGTTCTGACATGAATACATAGTTGAGAGGATTTGTGTCACTGCACAAACCTCCACTATTTCCAAACACATGGTGTGGTCCCACCCACTTACCTAGTGTCATGTGGGGTAGGTAATGAAGGGAACCTGAGTTCGTGGCACTTCAAACATAGATGTTTGTGCAGCTAGGGACATAAAAAAGCTGAGTACTGAATGTTACTTTTATGCATTTCAGAATCTAAGGAACAAGATTATTATCATGCAACAAAACTCCGCAGAGCTTGGCTAACTTGGATCTGGATTGCATCTTCAAAGCTGCACTTAGAATTTTGATAGTTAAAGTTGTGCTCATTTTGCCACCTGTTTTAAAATCATATTTTTCTATATAAAACATATTATTGGCCAGATGGTACTTTCTATAAATTGAAATAACAGTGTTTTATAAATCACTGAAGATCACTGACGGAATGCCTGACATTGTATAAACATGTGAATTTTATAACTTTTACACAACGGATGTAAAGTACTTTACTAACAGTAATACTTGGATACAGACCTATCTAGTCTCTGGCTTTCTGTGCTTGTTCTGCTTTACTGTTCCAGCACTTAAAGCTCAAAACAGCTCAGTGCCACAAACCTGGCTCTTGCTCTGGAACCTACCTGGGCACACATGGCTGATAACTGTTCACTGGGCATCTTGCTGAGCAGAGTCTCCAAACAGGAGAGGGACTCTGGTGCTGTTAGAAGGAAGAATGTGCATACTCACAGGTCTTGTCCTTCCCAATCTTCATAATTACACAAAGATTACCCTCACCTGACACAAAGAATAGGGTTCAATTATTGCATAGAAAACATGTGGAGAAATTAGAAAAAGCACATTCTGAGTTAGAAGATTACATCAAGGATGCTAAAACCAGAGTAGTGTTTTTGATTATTTATTTTTCCCTGATAATCATACATCTCAATGGTAGTGCAGGGGATAAACCCCAAAACTACCAAGAGTGATCCCTTCCCATGTCATGAACACAACACTTTCCGTAAGAGCCAAAGTTAATATTTATCTATACCCCATGGCAATAATTTTGAAGGTGTTGATCTTGGGGATTAGTTGCTACTTTAAACGGGCAGTTAACAGTTTAAACAACATTTTTATTGGCATACAGGAGTTAAATGCCTACTAGTGTGCTGATGGCTTTATGATGATCAGAATGAATTACGAATCTTTGAGTTACATGCTATTAGAGGCATGGGTTATTTGAGATGTACAGTAACTGGTGTACACAGAGAAGAAAATGATAATTTTAAAATATTGCTCTTCAGACTATTTTCTTGTTTATTTACATTCAGAATGAAGCTCTCAGGCTACTGGTGCTCCATAAATCTGATGCCTGAGCACACACGCTCCCAAGGACACAGACTCTGATGGTCATATTTCACAGGGAACCATAACCTGGCAGCATCCACAACACCACTGAAGTCAGCTTTGCACACCTCCTTGGGCATGTGTGCCAGAACAGGTTCTACAAATGTGCTAAGAGGGAGCTTCTGAAGAGAAGGTAGTACGCCTTCATTGCGGCTGCAGCGTGACGCGGAGATGTCTGAGCTGTGGGGCTAGTTATAGCTATGAAGCACAGTGCCAGCACCTCAGTACTAGGAAAACCCTAGTGCTCAGGACACATGTTCCTACCTCTCTTTGCCAGCTCTCTTGGAAAATACTGTCTCTCACTACTATTAACGACTTGGTTCTAGCAGGCCAATTAAATCAGAACCAGCTTGTGATGAATGTCCCCCATATAAAATGATGACAGCTTGCTGTCTAAGTATAGGATGCACTGATCAGCC
The DNA here is from genome assembly GCA_024611175.1 of Megaceryle torquata. Lineage (NCBI taxonomy): Eukaryota > Metazoa > Chordata > Aves > Coraciiformes > Cerylidae > Megaceryle > Megaceryle torquata. The sequence continues at coordinate 12,690 of JANIJG010016398.1, forward strand.
AAGAAAGGTGACACGTGGGTGTAGCAATGCTATTTAGTGGGGCACAGCTGGTGTGCCTCTCTGCTACCACTCCATGGCACGCTGCTTGCAAACCATAGCTAGCCTCTTGCCTCACTGCTATTTATTTGTGTTGTCTGACTTTTTGTTTCCTGATTAAGTTTGACACGTACAGTTGGGAAGAAGCTGACTGGTCTCTTAAAATAATTTTGACCAGTTGATTGAGGTTTCTAATTAGTTAACTGTAAATTCTGTCATTATGTGGATGCTGCTGGAATGGACCACAGAAAGCTAAGCCTTTGCCTCGAGCTCGTATATAGAATATGAAACTAGAAGCTGTTTGAAAAATTAAATATAGGTGTGGGGAGAGACATTTTATTTATAAACAACTTTCTTAAATAAGAAATAGTTATAATTTTTACTTCCAGACTGTCTCTCTGTGCCTCTCCCTTTCAATGGCTACACTGCTGCTTATTTACCTCTGATACCTCAGATCCTGAGTGGCTGACTCCTGACTTTTTCTTTCTATATCTGTCACCCAGAACCTAATTCAAAGGTGCTAAGAATGAATTAATAAATAGACTGAGTGTAAGAGAGCTGCCACAGTCCTAGAGACTGCAAGGTTTTAAGTAGACTGAAGTACAATATGCTTGTCTTGTTATTGAAGTATTCAATTAGTATTTGACTTAATACCTGAAAATACTTGTAGTTATATGGATATATGATCTATTTAGTACTGCTGGGGAAAACAGTTGGAACTCTGACATACTCTTTCAGAGAAAACCAGTAATATTTTAAGGATTTTTTTGGCAAAAGCTGGGCTCTATCAGACCTGCCATCTATTTTACATAGTCATGTTGAGCCTGTATTTCCTGAAGTTTGAATTGAAATATAGTTTTTCCTCAAGTCCTAGAAGAATGTCTGAGTTTTGTTCCATTTATTGCATTTTGTTCAAGTGGTTCTATTCATCTGGGGATTCTGTAACTTCCAAGCTAGGTTGCCTATGCTATAAATTTTGTTATTGGTCAATGTCAAAAATAGCTATACTGTTCATGTTGTCCTCTCTGCTTCCTTGCTTACTGTTTGTCCTCTCCAGAAGAAGTATCAGGAAGGTGATCCTGAATTCTGGAAGACTGGGCTGCTTTTGTGTGTAATATCATTACCATTGGCTACTCCTGCTTGTGCCAGAGTCAAACTTCGGCCAAATAGTTAAGTTGGATGAATTCATGGAGTTGAGTGTGCCCATTCATGAAAAACATAGCAAGGATGAGAATTCAAAAAGCTGTAATAGTGAGATTGCTCACTCTTGGGACTAGTTCATTTCTCAATTGGAATGAAATATATTTCAGAAACATCTTTGCCTTTGCCACATTCTCCTTTTAACCATACAACAAAAACAATTAAGCTGTGATTTTGAAGGTGAACTCAAACAGCAGTTAAAGTTCCACATTTTCCCAGTTTAAAGCTACATCAAAAGCCAGGTATTTCATCCACTCAATTAACTATTAGCTTGTATAGTTGAAAAATAGCTTTCCTCCTTCTTTTGACTGAAAGCAGAAGATGAATTACAATTGTTCTAGAAAAGCAACAATGCCATATTTTTCACAAAGCTTGTAAAATGGAGATTGAGTGCAGCTTTTTCCTCTTTGTGCATTGGTGTATACATTACACCTCTTCCAGGACATTTTTTACAGCCCCTGTAAATCTAACAGGTATTTTTCAAAAGGTATATAGAAGATGATTAGGGCACCATAGAAACTTGAGAGAAAAAGTTGATGTTCTTATCTTCTATCACAGAATTATATCCCATAAAGTTTATTACCTGTGTATTATTATAGCTAAGTCTATTCTATGAGGAAAAAAATAGTTTGTTAGGAAAATCAGTCTTAATCAGAAAAAAGTGTCTAAGGGAGGACAGTGGTACCTCTTAAATGCTGTATACTTGCTATGTGCACTTTAGTCAGATACTTGAGATCTTGAATGACATAAAAACTGAGAACTGACCTGGATTTAAGTCCTTTTCTATGTGGAAAAAATCAGGTCAGAGAGCAGTCAAGATTGATTGGTTGTTTAGGGTCTAATTCAGTCTGACAGGGAATCTGTCTGATGTGTCTCAAGCAGCAGAAAAAATCAGAATACTCATTCATGTCTTGCTATGAACACATACACTCAAAAAGATGAGAGTCTGATTCCTGCCTGTCTTTATATCAGGGAGCAGAAGGATGTTAACATGAGAATCACCTCCAAATGATCTGCCCATCTTTGGCAGTGGAATCACTTCCCTCTTTGTTGCACCTTCATTGAAAAGATCTGAACTACAGAGAGGCCTATGAAGAAAAGACTTTCTGATGAGGACAGAAACATTGAGCTCACTGGAGCATGGTGTGCAGGAATGATGGATAGGTCTCATACTTCTTCCATGGATAACATAGGGGATTTTGTCACCAGTATTTTGGCTTTTGTATCTGTAACCATTATGTATCGAGTGTTCTTCGTGAACAAGGATTTTAAGCATCTGATTCAGGATTTTGGTTTCTATTAGGTAGGAAAGCTATAGCCTTGCAGGAATTAACCCTTAGGACTCCAAAGGAAAGATCTTAAGTTGCTAACCCATAGAGTCTGAAGAAACTAAGGTTTTTTTGTTAGATATTCAACTTTTACCGGTATTCAGAATAATCTTTTTTATTTACTTTTGACTGCAGGACTGCAATTTTTGCTCTCCCGAGCAAAGCATACTATTATGGTTCCTGCTTTCATGACCTCAAGAACAGATGCACATGTTGCACAGTACCTGGGGCAATGTGTTAAATAAATTCAGAAACTGAAGGTAACGCATCAGTGGATTGTTGTTTTTCTCCTTGGTGAGCAATAAGACCAGGGATAGTCCACAGAATAAGTAAACTGTTCAACCAGACAACACTGCTGATAAATGATTTCCACAAAATAGCACTTTCAATGTAATTTGCAACAGAAGGCACATAGATGTGATAGGTCTGAAGGGCTTTTATACATATGAAGTATCTTTCTTTTAGAACCAGGCAGTTGTTTGGTTGTGTCTAGGAATTACAGTGGAAGATCACTGTTGTTGGTCCTCTCATCATCTATTTTAGATTAAGGCATATATTTTTATTATTTTCAAACAAAAATGTCATTTCCACCATGTTCAGTTACTGTGCATCACTCCTATTTCAAAGTTGGTCTCTGAAAATGCCTCAATTATCCCAAAAGTGTGAAAGTTAAAAAAAAAAATTACCCTAGACAGAGAGCAAGAGGATGCTGGGGGCATTCCCTCCTTTCCCAGGGAATAAGAGCAAACTGAATTTAATCTATGTGCTTTTTCTCTACATGTGTAAGGTCAAAATTTTGTTATGAATATAAGAACTACTCAATTTTCCCATTTTCCCAACAGCATGAAAATAAGTTTTCAGAAAATATCTAGCTTTCTTAGCTACCAGCATATTTGGAAAGAGTTCCATAAAGCTTTTTCCCCGAGAAGCTTCACAACCTCTGTGTGAGACAAAGTTCAGACAGGTCATATGGAATAACCAGTAGCTCAGAGGTTTCTGTGGTAAACCACCATGCTCTTCTAAGAGCTGCTGCTTTTTGCCTCCCTGTTAATGTTCCCAGCTGTTTACTTGTTCTCAGGTGTGAAATCAAATGCCAGGAGAGCCAGGCTGGGCTGCAGCGTGACTCGGCACCCATTCTGTATTCCTTTGAAGGAAGGACCTGGCAAGCAGCACTATGTGGATCATACCTTAAATATGCACATGTAAATACAGAAACCTCAGACCTGAGATGTAATTTATCTGAGATGACTACTTACTTGTTCCCAGGAGAGTAAGAAAAGAAAGCACACAGGTGGTAGGAGAAAGTGTTATTGCATGGTAAGTCTTCCCCTTCATCTGTTCTCAATACTGTCTGGATTCTGTAGGGCCAGGCAAATATCCTGCACCCCATTCTGGCCTCAGCACTGTGGTAAATTGCAACCACCCCCACTGAAGAAGCATTAACACGTAAGTCAGACTTACAGGACTTCAGATCCCCTTTTATTGATTTCAATTTATATATTTAAATGAGATTCTTTGAAATGTGTTACATTAATAATAAACATTTTGTGTCTTACTGTGTAGTATTGGTCTTCTCAGCAGTAAAAGCCTGTTTCCTATACTTATGAGCCATTCTGCAGTGACTTCCCTTATAAACTGAGGAAGTTGAGTTGGTGTTAACTCCTCTTGCACTGACATGATGCAACCTTATTGCAGCTTATCTGCAGCAGTAACACATATTGCAGCAGAAATGTAAAGAAATAGAAATTTATTTTGGTTTCAAAGAATTTGTATCTTGACTCTGAGCATGCATATGATTCTATGACAAAAGCCATTAATGATAGGTATATGGAAACCAATGTAATGTGAATGTAACCTTTATCTGGATGTTGAATTCCCATTTATTTTGTCTCCTAGGACTGATTACATAGTGAGCTGTGGTATTTTGTATAGCTACTAAATAAACAATATGTATGAAACTTTGCATGGTCTGGGAAGGAAGCCACTGGATCCATCCCTTCCCCGTTACACAGAAGGAAGAGTTCACGGAGTACAAAACTAGTCATTGCATTGAAGGAAGTGGTCTTAGGAAAACAGAGTCTTTTACACACCCCTACTCAGTTTCTGACCGAGCCACTGATTTTCTCTGCAATCCTGGACAAAGCATTTAGATAATATCTACAGTATATAATGTAAGATATAGTCACCCACAGTGACTTTGACTGAACTTTGAGTACTGGTTTTTTCCTCACTTCACTAAGAATTTCATGTCTTAAAAAGCTGGGATATGTCACGTAGATCATAAACTGATAATAAACTGTAAATTGGGCAGAAGACATCAAAACTTTGAAATTCTTGGGGCAAGATGCTTTGTTTGGTTGGTTGGTTGGTGTTTGGAAAGAAAAAGCAAATACCTTAATAGGAAATTTTAGAAAATAAAACCTCTTATTTATGAACTTGTTTTCCTTAGATTAAATGGAATTCTGTAAAAATTCCATATGGTGGAATTAAGCAAATGTAGATCTGGACACAAGCTTTTTTTCTGTATTTGTTGTGGCACTTGTGCCTGTGCATGCATGGGACCATGTGAGTGTGCCAGGGTGGAGTGTAAACTGAACTTGGCCTCGCTGGTTCAATGTCCTTACCAAAACAAGTTTGCTATGCGTTTGGGAGAACAGCAAGCTGACCTTGGTGGTCCCCATATTACAGGACTGGGAATGTGTGTGCTTCTAGTTAGGGACCCTGGTGGCTCCACCTCTGGTATCAGAAATGCAAGTCCCAAAGCTTGATGAGTTTCAGTGTAGCCAACAGAGCTGCTGCCATTTCAGCAGTCACTCCGAGACCTTGCAAAGATTTAACTGCATCCCACCACAGTTCATGAGTCCCTTTCTGTGCCTCCCTTTGGGCTAGAAAAGCTGCAAACTGGAGTGACAGAATAACTCCTGGGCTTCCCTCATGATCTTGCCATCTTTTCCTTGCCTCTGAGAAGACCACGTGTTTTGACACACAAGGTATCTCAGATGCGCTGCTCCTACAACACAGAGGTGGGCAATATGTGGGTGGGGGGACTTGGTTCTCTCTAGGAAGGAAACCTTTAGTGCAGTGTGCTGGTAGGTGATGCTCTGGATGCTGTGTAGCTCTGTAATATCTCCCCATTGTGATACCTTACCATTATGCACTGCCCATGATCCACCAGTTTGGGGCCTGGGTAAGGAATCTGGCTTTGAGAGGCAGGTGCTGTGTCAGAGAACTAAGCTGGAGACAGTGAGCAAATGCCAAAGATACCTGATAACTCTGTGCACTTGTTGTAGGTCATTATGGCTGTTACCCCTCAGGAAGTGGGGGACAGAAGGGGAAGAAGTCACCTCAAGCCAGTGGGATGGGGCCATGCAATAGCAACAAAGTGAGGCTGCTCTTCTGTGAAATCTTTTCTCGTCTGAAAAACATCAACCATACGTTTACAATCTCACTATTCCGTGATTGAATGTGAATAAGTCTGTTACTTAAATGCTCTGCAGAACATGAATGTGGCATTTGTGTAAACAGGAGTATTTTAGAATATGAATTAAAAGCCTAGGAAGCCTTTGTACACCCACCTTTGCCAACCCCTTTTCAGCTATACTGAGGCCCTTTCAGTAAAGTTCTCCTTTCACTTTTCAAAACAAGCATGTATTGTTACCATGTTTGTGCTCTGGTATTTTTGCTTTGCCTCATAGGGAATCACTGGTTTTATGCTAACCCTTCAGTTTAGTGTCTGATCCTACTACAGTTTTCTTCCTGACTGAAAGTCTGATCTGATATGAGCAAATATCTTGCAATTGCATTTCACAATAATCGTGAAGATAGTGTAATGAACCACTGCAGAACTAGTTCTGGTGATCGTGGAGAATTATGAGAAATACTATATGGAAGCAAAAAACCAAGCTAGAAGAAGCTGGGTCTCAGAGATATAAAAGAGAAAAAACAGAGTGCAAACGTGGGCTGAGTACTTCAGAGGAGGAAGAATATTCTGATTTTACTGAAAGCAACAGTAACTTTGATGGTTTGCTCTTTGTTTTGGATTCTTCTTTTTTTTTCCCCCCCCTCTCTCTCTATTGTACATATATTTTAAAGTTAGATAAGACTTTCCCATTTCTCTATATAATTGGTTCAAATGCAGTGGTTTCTTTCCAGATGCAAGATGAAAAGCCTCCACCTCCAGTTTTAAGTAGGAATAGATTCCTCAGGAGCAGGTCAGATTCCTGGCTAATATTCCAGGCAGTTCTTCTAGAATGAAACTGTAGTTGTGATACAGGTGGTAATTCCATGATCACTGAAGGTGCTTGTACTCAGTATTCTTGCAAGTAGGTATCCTTGTGGGTAGAAAACCTTGAGGCTGATTTTGTTATTTAGAAGACTACTTACTTTCACGGGAAAATTGTGCAAAGTGGTCTGCTTAGGTGTTGGCTGATATTCATGTAACAACAACAAATGCTACAGCAGGAACTTATCCAAATTCCTCTGAATTTCATTAATATTCCAATCCTGTTTCTAATCTATACATTTCTGATTTGTCTCTAGTAAATACCAAAGGCATTATTTAAGTATAAGATAGTTCCTTAAATAATTACCACAACCTTTTTCTGAGGAAATGACCCCCGAGACAGTTTCTACATATAATGAGGGGAGTCTGTATAGCCCATACAGACTCGTAAATTGGAAGAAGTGGTTTGCATGTGATAACTACACAACAGTACAGAAGACAATCTGGAATAGTTCAGCCACTATCCCTCACCATTTTATAATTAGTTACCTTAGTTTAGATACCAAACATAAAAAATTATTACCCCTTTGAACTGCCCTTTCCAATTACTGTTTGGTAGCCCTAATTTCATTATATGCTGTAAAAGAACTCTGCAAACTCTGCTAAAGAAACACATAGAAAAGTAGCCAAAGCATGTGAGGGTTAAAAGTAACTTTTTTTCCCATAAGTGTCATTTGCCTGACTCAGAATTCTTTAATAGATACTGAGCAGTGCAGAACTGAAAGGATTTTTAATTTGAGTGCTTTGTGTATTTACAAAGGGGATACGACAAATTTCTACACTTTATCTACATTTTAATAGGGCAGTGTGAGCATACAAAGTGTATTAAGGTGGACTGCCTTACTTATTAAACTTCTGTGAATTCGTCAAAAGCCCGTAGCAGTTGTATGCAAGAGGGGCTGGAAAGCCCCGCATGATTGAGGTCATGCTTCCAGCCAGTTTGTAAGATGATCCCTCCGTACCGAGCCATCAGCCATCCTTAGCATAGGGGCGCACTCATACACGCATTCCTGTCAAGTCATCTTGTGAAAGGCTGCTTGCTCCCAGCTTGGCTTGAAAGTGCAACCTTAATAAAACTCACTGAAGTCTGAGAGAAAATAGCAGTTCTGCAGCAGATAGTGTAGGGGAGAGAGACTGGGATATGCATATGCAGCTGACTAAAGCAGGCTACATGCTGGACTGTAACAGAGAGGAAACAATAAATCTTAACTACTATGCAATAAATATTCCCAATTTTAACTAAGGAAGCTATCCTCATAGTGCAATTTACAAAAAATAACAGTTTATCCAAGCTTGATTACTAAAGTGCACTTCTCCAGTCCTTTTTCCAGAGACTTCACGGGAAATTAAGAACAAATTTAAGGAAAGAGGAAGAAAAAGTTTTTCTTAAAGTAGGAAAGGAAAGTAATAATAACATGTCAGTTTTCCTTTCTTTTGCTTTCCTGACAGCGATTCTTGCTCATATAGGCTGTAGTAACCAGCGTCGGGGTCCAGAAGCCAGTGGGAGAAGATTTAACCAGATTCAGCATGGGCAGTGCACCTATACTTTCATTCTGCCAGAACAGGATGGGAACTGTCGTGAAAGCACAACAGACCAGTACAACACAAATGCTCTTCAGAGAGATGCTCCTCACGTGGAACAGGATTTCTCTTCCCAGAAACTGCAACATCTGGAACATGTGATGGAAAATTACACTCAGTGGCTGCAAAAAGTAAGTGTTTCTTATTTTCATTTCTCACTAAATGGATTTTTTTGGTGATACTTATGCTGTTCAAAGCTTTCATTAGTTTCTATGAGGACTGAGATAGTAAACATTGATCTAGTTTGTGGCTGTGTAAGGGAAGAAATGTTTCAGCCAGAGTGCACCCTTCTTAGTGGCATTGCTCTCAGGAGCAAAATTTTCTACACGTTACTGAAAGATGCAACTTTTTAAAGCTTTATCTCAAGAGACCATGGTTGTTTGTGAGCCACAGAACACAAAAATCCTCCAGACTGTAATGACAGAATTTACTAAATATTCCTATAATCTCTACTTGTAGTTCACAGCTTTAGATCAGATGCCATTCAGGATACCTGCTACTCTGACAGCAAAAGGGAGCATTTAAAAAAATCAGCAGTTAATGTCATTGAGTTAAGAATATCACTGTTCCTCCATAAATAGATTCTGTAATGCTATTTTACCCGGCTAATTCCTGGAAAGAAAGAAGGAAGTATATAGCCACTCACACTCCTAAAACATCACAGTAAAACTTTTTAATTGTGTAGTTTGCACTGAACTTGAAGCAGCCTGTTTTAATTTCTGGGTGTATATATGCTTTCTTTCATGGGAAGGGAAAAATGGATTTGAAGGTGTTCAGTAACTTAGCAGAAGTAATTGTTTTTAAGAATTTGTACAATAGCTCTAAACTTCTAATGAACTATTCACTATTTTATGTATGAGCTGAAGTTTAGGCCTGAAAGGACTTAAATATGTGAATAATTTCAGTCATATGAGGAGTCCCATTCACCTCAATGGTATTAGTCACTTGTGTAAAATTACATACCTTGCAGGATCTTGTCCATGCCTTGGTAATGAAATTGCCTTGGGATTGCTGACCAGTAAAAATAAATATACAAAGTCTTTGCATATAGTTATTTGTAATATTCCCATTCTCACACTGGCATTTTGACGTGGGAACTTAGAAAATTGAGCAATTGAATGATGCAACTAGTCATGTAAGATGGCACAAGAAAACTGCTGTATGTACTAATTCAAGAAATACAGGATTTAACTCTAACACAAGTTCATACTAAGAATGAAGATCAATAAAAATCTAGTGAAGATTCCCTTAGGTGGGCTAATACTTCATATCAGCATAGTTACTGTTATCTATCTCATGGGAAGTTTTGTTTTGTCCAGATAGTATACAAGACAGAGATATGTTAAAAAGCATATACAGCTGTACCCATCCCCCTAACCTTACTGAATCTTGGTAAACTAATTTTACTCTTTGCATATCTGTTTCTAGCAAGAGAGAAAAGACCCTGTCCAGTAAACATGTGACTATAAGACAAATGTAACCAAGCATTTAATTTTTAGACTACTTTCCTCATTTTTCAGTATCTTGGTCTGCTTTGGGGAGTATAAGGCTGGAAATGAGGGGATGTCTTGTGTAAAGGAAAGCATTTATCAAGTAATTATTTTACTGTACCTTAGGAGGCTGAAGCAAGCACTGACAAGAGGAAAATTGTTATCTGTGTTTATGCACACATGATTTTACTTGAGTAAATTGCCTGCTGAATCATGCTTGTAAGACTTCTTATTCTGTGTTTGTCCACTAGAGACTGAACTAAGATCACTGTTTCAATGTGAACTGAACAAGAAGAAATATGAGTCTCTGGAGTGTCAGTGTCTGAGCTAGGGTTAGTCCTTTCACACTTTGGAGGGAAGTGAGTAACCAGGTAGGAAGATCAATTAAAAGGTTTTATATTTGAGGACTGTTTTCTTCTGCAGTGATTGTAAAATTGGCTATGGGCAGAACCATCCCCCTCCTCCTTTCCTTCCCAGCTCTCAACTCTCTTCTCCCAGGGGTTTACATGAAGCTGGGATTGTGCACGTATCCCCATGTGTCAGTTCTCCCTGGAATGAAAGGACCCGTTTCTCTGTGTGATGGAGTACAGCTCACTCTGAACAAATGAGTCTGATGCAGCTCCATTATAGCATCTCTGAATACTGAATTTGCTTTGTTGCTGTTGCCATTACAAACCACCTCAGCCATAACTCATTTCTTTTCAAAACAAGCATAATGCTTAAGTGTAATGAATATGTTATGTAGATATCTTACATCTCATTTTTATACTCTGAATTTACTTTTCCCACTAGGTTTTTAGTATCAGATATTACTGTTGCTACACTAAACATCATTGTACAATGCACCTGCTGTGAACAAAGAATAATTAATGGTTATAGGTCCATGGCTGGAAGTAAATAGTTATAATAAGAAATAGCATTTAAGGATTTGAGATTATTCTGACTTACATAAAGGAAATATGTTTATTAATTCAGCTAATACATATAACTTTCATTAAAGTTGTACATAGGTAATGTTTGACACGGTCAATTATTTTTTCAGCACAAATGCTAGCCTGTAATAGTGAAAGAGTATTTATTAAGAAAGTTTGTAAGAATCAGGATTTGCTTAACTCTGTAATTTAAATTTTAATTTAAAAAATATGTTTTCCATGATATCTAAACTAGCAGATTTCTAGAAACAAAACAAGTATTCTCTTTCTTTTTTTAAGACAATTTTTTAATGCTTAAAACCAAAAGTACTTCTTTGATGACCTACAAGCTTGATTGTTGATAAAAATATGCTTGCTGGGGAGCCAGTTACAGGCAATTAAGTCCCAGTCTTGTCCATTAGCACTTGCATACCTATAGTCAGAGTAACTGGGATTGACTGTCAAACCAGGGACATGGCAAAATGCTCTGCAAAGAAACTACTTGGAAGAAGATGACTTGGTAAATATTTTTTAGAGATTTTCCTAGAACTGTTTATTTTAATACCGGATAACTTTCCCCATTGTTTAAGCTTGGGTTTCATTTCTGCAATATGTTTATACTAATAGTTCAAAACAAACAGTTCATCACATTTTCTTACTTGCAGTAACTGAGTGGCACACGTGATACTGTTTTGTATTGAATTGCAGAGTCTAAATATTGCCAAAGAGGAGTTACATGAAATGTTATCATCATGTCTTGCTTGGGAACTATTAGTCATCTTGCTGAACGTATGGTATCGATGAACTCAGTATACATTCAGGATATCTATATAGATGAGTGTTTCATATACTCATCCCTTAGTCCAAATAGTAGTAATAATTGTTATTACAGCAATAAGTGAGTTTTACATGATCCACTCTTTCTTTTTTTCCTGATCATTACCTAAGCAGAATACCATAAAAGTTCAGAATTAATACTCAATAAAAGTATAATGTGTTAGCACAGATGCACAATTTTGAGTTGAAAGTGAACCACAATCATCCCGGTCAGCTAGCATCCAAACTTAAGACTTTTTTTTTCTCAACAAATATTGTTGGTGCCGCTACACTTAAACCAAATAAGCTTCAAATTACTTTCCTTTCAAAGTACCTGCACTGTCATCAGCTGTCACAGATATAGTATAAAATGATGAGCTGGATTCAGTCATTAAAGAAATAAATAATTAAAATTTTCTGCAGTATATGTAGCCATTTGGTAGTCTAAAGTTTATTTTTACCATGGATTTGATAAATTATTTGTCTATGGCATTCTCTGACTTCCTTATTTTGCAGAAGTAACATTGCAAGTGCTCAGCTGGGTTTTAAACAAGAAAGGAATCTAGGTTTTGGGGGGGATCAGTCACTGTATAGAAAAAAAATGGATTATATAATGGATATAAGAAGCAAAAATAAATTCATGGAAACAAACTCATTCTAAGAAAATTCACCTTTGAGTGTAAATGAAAAATTGCTTATGTACCTCCAAAAAAAATGTCTTGACCAATAATATGCCTGCATTTCAAAGCTTTATTAATCAAATTGCTGGAGTGCTTGGGATATTCTGAGGTACCCACAAGAAAGAGGTAAGATTTAAAATGTGGAAACACCTGAAAGCTTTACATTATTGGGGGATAAGCTATTTGGCAATGTGTTTACTTAACAAGCAGAAGAATCAGAGTAGTGGACTGAAGGGCAATCTCACATGTTGATACATTTGGTAGCAAATTACTTAAAAAAATATTTCCCATGCTTGGACAGAAGGTTTTATCATAATGTGTGGTAGAAACCAAATGTGTTTATTTTCAGTGACGACATTTGTAATTAGGAACTTTCTGGTAACAATAAGATATTACATTTATTAGTCATCAGTACTCTCTAACCAACAGTAGCATTGAGAGCTTTTCTAAATGAAACTGATATAAAGTAAATGGCATGTCACTTTGGGGGTGCCGAGAACTCATACTTTCCATCATTTCCTTCTGTGGTTTGGAAGTAGTCTCTACTTCACAGTGCTGGGTGCCTTGGAAAAAAACCCAAAAGACAGCCCGTGTGGGAAAAGTATAGAATTGGGCATTTTAGGCCTGCATCATCCCAGACAGACTTCTGGACAAAACCCAGAAATATCCAAGATAGGTTTTTCTCTGCTGTGGGGAATCTCTCAGTACTGTGTCAAGAGACAACAGGAAACCCAGAGGAAGAGGCAGCCATCTGAACTGTCCTGTGGAATTCCCTGCTTCTCTTCATTGACTCTAGGGAAATCCTGAGCAGCTCACATCCTGATTGAAATGCCTCAGTTAAGTGGAATGAATTTAAGCTTTACTTCTGTCCATGGCCGTAGGACAGACTTCCCTTGTGATGGCAAGGAAATCATGAACTTTAAGTATTCCTGTTTCTCTTTATCACAGATATAGTACGACTACTCAATTTCACAAGGCTATTGGGAGGTTTAATATGTTATTTTTTTGTGTTGCCTTTAGAGTCTTTTTGGTGGGAGGTATTTTGTGCTATTAATGGTTTATGTATGATAATAATGCTTACACTGTTTACAGAAAACAAGACTAAAAAATCTTTCAGAAGGATATCAGTTTTAAAATGAGTAACTAAAATAATTTACAAAAAATAAGCAGATAAATACAATGGATATGATCCATATGATGCTAAGTATATTTTGCAGGTTGCAATTAAGTAAATAGACTATATACGACCTGCTAACAGTGGGAATGGTCCTCATTCTTGCAGGGTTCTTAAAGCCCATCAAGCAGCTGCTGCTTTAACCTGTATACATCTAAGCTGAACAGGACTGTAACTTAGTCTTGTATGGATTCTCAGGAAGACCAGTGAGGGATGGCTAGTTTTTCAGAGATACTGTTTGAATAAGCTCATCGTTATCAAAACTGGGCTCACGTGTATGTTTTATTGCAAGCATATCCTAAAGGGTGAAGATACTTAACAATTTGTATTCTCTCAATTTATAGTTCAGCTTAGTTCGGTCCTCTTCTCTGTATTTGCAATAAAATGCAAATAAGGATGTGCTAGTAAATGAGGAACTTCTAGAACCAGTATCATGGTTTTAGCTATGCTGAGAATCTAATCTTCAGCACTAGCTGCTCAAGTGTCTTGAATAGGCAGTCCTGGTGTAAAAGTCTTCCCAGTAGCATAAGGATTTCTTCTCTTTTTAAAGGATTGAAATTTGATCAGGAAAGGGAAACTGAAATAGTCTCATATTTCATAGGAAGTGGGTTTTTTCTTATGAAACAAGCTGTAGTTCTACACACAATTATTCTTGTGTAACCACATGTGCATACTTTAGGCAGTGTTATTAAACAACAGGATGGCAAATAAGTCCCTTGGAAGGGTGACTTAGAAATGCCATAAATTATTGCACGTTTGCACTACATTCTCATTAATGTTCCTGCACAAAGTTCAAGCTTCACTTTTCATTGCTTTAGTTAGTTATCAGATTAATCTAAAACAGTGTAAGTCACTCCTAAGCTGGGATAAGTTGTCTACCCAGGGACTTGCATCTAATTATCCTTTTTTAAAACTGATGCAAGTCAAACTAGTGCAACTTCCTTGTTAGAACAAGACCTAACAGTGGGGCTACACTCAGCACTGAACAAACACTGGTACAGTCAAAGCAAGACACGTATAGGGTCAGCTAGGAATATGCTCAAGTTGCACTACTCTACATTTCTAAAACTGGTTTACTTTCAGAATTAAAACAAACCAACCTGCCCAGCCTCCCCCGCCAAAGAAAAAAAAAAACCAAAACAAACAACAAACAAACCCAAAAGGATCAGAAATGACAAAAAAAAAAAAAAGAATCCAGTAAGAAAGTTAGAGAACAATGATAGTTTTCTGATGGAACAGGTGTGGTTTTAGCAAAAGTACTTTAAAGTTCTGTTTTATGGTAGCACATGGTCAGTCATAGGATCCTGTCTTAAAAGAGAAATAGGCTGAAAGTGCAGATACGATCTTGCAGTTGGAAAATCTGGGCTGAAGATCCATGAGTAAAAGATGACTGGTCAAAAATTCTGTAAGAAGTCTGCAGAATTCCTTTCCCTTGGACACCTTGCCTCAGAGTATGGGTTTGTGCCCACATATATGCATGCACATACACACATATATGATTTAGGTTTTTGGAGCGTTTAATATTAAAGTACATGGAAATATGCTTCTAAGTGTTGTGTCTTAACTCCAGTCTTATATTTTATACCTACTTATGTGCTGACAATCTGTTGCTGTCCTAGAATTGGCCTGCTGGTGCAAAAAAACTGTAAGAGTTGGTAGCCAGAAGAAACCTTGTGTATTGTGCATTCATTCCGTGTGAAAGAGTCCTCATTCTGTGTTGCCAGTAACTTATGTGTTCCTTTGCTTTTGCCCTGTCCAGATTGTATTTGAAGCAAAAAAAAGTTCATATATCCTGGAAAAAATATTGTTCCTTTTATTCCCCATCGCAGATATGTTTCTGTCCTTACATGTGCATATGTTGCAAGACAAACCTGGATGTGCTTTTTTGCATACAGGGCACCCACTTCTTTAATAGGACTTAGCATACCTACAAAGTTATAATTTTTCATCAAGTCTTCTAGGAATTTTTATTTATTGAAGTCAATTTTTGTCATTTGTCGAAGTCAATTTTTGTCATTTGTCATGTTTTGTCTAGTTGTCTTGTTGCAAATAATGTACTAGGCGTTCCTTTTGCAATAGGAATGTATGGGAACAATCAAAATCCACTTGTTCCGGTTAGCAGAATTCCCATCTGACTCTGTTCTGCCCGAGGGTTTGGGTTCAGGCATTCTTTCTCCTCCCTCTGTACCAAGCAGGCAAATAGGCTTGAGAGATTACCCTAGAGATAGGATAAGCTCTGAGCATCCCTGCCAGGAAATTAAGGCAAGACTAGAGAACTGTGGGAGACAACTGAGGAATATAAGCAGACAACCTTAGAAGGTAATTTGTCTCTTTTTGACAGCATGGCTTCTTTCACACTAAAGCACAGATGATCAGATTGGTGCTAATCAATTTTGAATCTAAAAACTATTTCTGCTGCAGGCTGATATGCCATTTATAGACAGCTCCTGCCTTCTTTCACATCTGAACTTCCTTTAAAGGCTTTCTATGTGAAAAAGGATTTTCTTGAAAGATTCTATCTATGTTACGAAACTTCTGTTTTAGGGATAACATTGTTTAGCAGGCCAGGCTTTTAGGTTCCACACAAGCCTAAACCTGCAGAGGGAACTTGCAAGGTTTCAAAGAGAAAAGCACTGGTGTCATTTGAGTGCTCCTGCCCACTATTTTAAATGTTACATCAAACTTTCAGTCAATATCAAAGGTTCTGTAGCCTTGAAAGTGGGGTTCTTACTTCCTGACTGTAGGTAAAAAAAAATCTGATTCTTGATGTGTAAATTCACTATTTTGAGATGTATTTTAATATTTGACCTTTAATACACTCCAAATCCATAGAACACATTTTAAATATCCACAAAAAATCAAATGACCAGTCCTAGTACAATCTCTAGAGATGCTTTTACATTTATCTTCACGGTTGTGGTAGACTTGCCTGCCCTTTGTATAATATTATTTATGAATGTTTTAAAGTTGTCAGCCTATGCTCTATAAAAGTTTATTTTTCTTTTGGAATCTCCTGTCTGCATATATGATCTTGCACAGTGGAGGTTTAGGAAAAATATAATGAAGTTGTTATTAAACGATGGGTTTGTAATTTATTTTCCTAAGCATTGTACTGGGTGAATTTTCAATTTGGATTAAACCACCTATGTACTGATTTTCACTTCTGTATGTTGAGTTTTGAATAGCTTTAGCAATAATTATCTTCTGGGAGTTTTAGTTCTCATGAAGAAGTCTTTTGCAGGAAAGAGAACTGTATTAATCTCTTTTTAAAAAATCTCCCATCAGCTCAGTTTGTGGGTAACAGTGGGGCTGAATAATAATCACTTACATGTCTATCTCTTCTCTCTTCTGAATCAGGAGTTTATGTCTCAAGAAGGCAAGGATCTTCAGATAATTATCTCACTATCACTATCAGAGCACTAGTTCTAAAACCTGAATATTTTCTATGAAAAACTTGATATTTCTGAAATCTCACAGAAACACTCCATATACAGCTGCGTTCTCTGAAACTTCCTCCAACATCAAAGGGCACAATGAAGACTGTTATAGCCCTTGAAAACTGGGTGATCATGTGTACATAAAAGTAGCTGAAATGAGGATTTAGGATCACTGCCATTATCATTTAATTACTAAGTATATTTATTTGTGTCATAGTTAAATATTTACAGTCTTAATTCATCAGGGAATTCCTGTGGCCTTCTAGGCCACATCAGCAAGTCAACATAGTAACGGTCACCCCCAAACTATGATGCCTTTGGTGATGTGCCTGAAAATTCAAGAGGGAAAATTGCTCAAAGAGATGACCTAATCTTTTCCTCAATGAACTATTCCCCTTTATTCCTTGCTAAAAATTCATACTTCACTCCGTGTGTGACTTACCATAGTAGAGATAAATGGTCAAGGGCCACCTATCTTTCCTGCGTCACTTCTATCCTGTTAATGGGAAAGGCCATCAATACTCTGCTAGAAAGTTTTTCTGTGTTACTATTTTTGTATAGAGGAGATATGGACTTCTTTATCACTTTAGCCTGTTAACTACAGAGGTGATGATTAAGGTTGTTTCTCTTCGCATTTTTCTTGAATGATCCAGTTTGATCTCTTGGCTTTTCCAAGAATTCTGGCTGATGCAATAAATATCCTTTTGTATATTCCTCTGACATCGTTTACCTCCATGACATCGTACAGCTCAACCATTCTGCCTTCGTGTCAGTTGTTAAAGAATTATTTCTACCTGTTAACATACCAGAGTTTTATGCAGGGAAGCATAAGCAAGACAACTGTATTTGCAGACACACAAGGCAAGAGGAGTTTGCTAAGTACTTGCAAGTATACGGAAGTATATGCAGCAAAGGGTTGCAATTAAAAGTGAAGGAAGATTACAGCAGAATGAATTCAATAATAACTGGTAAAAGACAAGTTTTTAGAGCTCGCTTGACGAGCCATTGTGTCAGTCACTGGACAAAGATATAATACATGGCTGTGTCTGAAACTGAGAAGTATCCTGTTGAATGAGTGATTTCACATCCTCATTAGCTGAGTTTTGCTGAGAAAGCTGGCTTTGTTTCACATTGCACTGATGTCTCTGAAACTAAGGTATTAGTTGAATTTCTGCATCTCACCTTACTGATAAAATGCTTTCACCTCATTGAATATTTACATACACTGCTCTGAAGACCTAATGTAACGCTTGGGTGATCTATGTGTGATATCTGTGATGAGTTTGTGGATCAGGTAAAATGCAAAAAATAAGATGATATGTAGCTTTTTTACATGCTTTTTAAAAAAAATTCTGTAAAATAGTTCTAGCACAGGTAACTCCCAAGGAAACTGCAGACAAGTTTGTAAGTGTGGACTATTGCCCCTTGGAAAGGGTCATCTTAGGGAAAATGTAAGGGACCTGGAGAAAGGCTGGAAAAGCTAAATATAAGATGGGAAGTGGGGGTGGTGCTTCAATGCAAAAAATCTGTTTGAGGTTGAGAAAGGATTTTCATTAAATGCCTGACAGAAAGGCTGAAGGTTACTGTTGTAATCCATAAATTTGTGTGCTGCCCAAGGTATCAACATGTCACTAGAGCACATGCAGTAAGATAACTTATTCTGCAGTGACGAAAAAAATCTGAAAAATTACTGTGGTGTACAGCACTATGTTCAGTAAAATACCCTGAAACCATGTGGTTGTAAACTATTTACTGGCTATGTGGCCCTACAATAATCATACTACTATGTATTTCAGTAGTAATGCAGTCTACTGAAGCATAACTCATCATAGCTGAGGAAGATTTTATTTAAATCAAAACTGTTTTCATTTTTCTAAAAAAAGCACAGAAATGCCATTTTTCTAAATTTCAGAAGAATAAAGAAGACGTTTAGCAGCATTCTGTAAAGAGAAAACCATGAATTCTCCAAATTTTGCTGGTTATTAAAGTATCTGAAATGCAGATGCATGGAATGTTGAGTAGAATTAGAATGCTATGTGTGGCACTGCAGGTGGTCACCAGTGCATCACTCTCTTACTGGGAATCCTCTTGTAACTGTCAATGACAAGCTCAAAAGTAACATTTGTGCTTGCTGCATGTGCTTGACCATTAAGTGAGGAAACAGTTTACTGGCATAAGGCAAGCACCCTTGAGACTCTGTGATGAGCTAGAGGACAGAAACATTAGAAAGGCATTTGCCCAAATTTGCCAACTTAGATTTTGCAAGATATAAGGACTCGACCCTGAAAGTGCTCAAAGGGTTCTGCTTTGAGTTGGTGGTACTCAGAACTTTCCAGGAAACATCTAGCACATTACAAGCTTTGCCCTGATAAAATAAACTATTGTCATTTCACCATTGGAGAGTATTATCACAAGCATGTAGCTACTTTTCAGTTTCTATGGGAAGTAGCAACAATTGGGAATTGCTCTGTTACTCTAAACAAGCATACATATATTTTATACTTTTGGATAAGTGGATTGGATGAGAATTCTTCCTACAGAGAATAATGTCACAACAATTAAAAGCATAAAAAAAAAAAAAAGGTGAATTATAATTCCGTGCAGAGTTCTCCTAGGGGTTAATATGACCTTAGATACCTTTTTTGTGCCAGTGCATGATAGCCATTATGACACATGCTGTACTGGCCACCCTTAAGTTTTAAAAACATAAAATATTTCATTATTGTTATATACACATTAAGTGGATTAATTATGTATTTAATTGTTAATACAAAGTATTTATATATTGACTTTCAAAGTACAGTGGATGTACCGACATTAAAAAGTTATAAAATGAAACACAGAGATAAATAAGTTAATTTTTCTGGACTTCAGGTTCCTAAAAATAGGATTACTAATCATATTTCTTTAATGATAAACTAGTAAAGCCAGAAGAAAGCATCACTTGTTACCTTCTACCTTAATGCCTCCCAGTGGTCCACACAAACCCCCTGCATTATGAATCCTAAGGAGAAAAAAAATAAATTCCTTGATCCAGGATTTAATACTCCTACACATCTTGGAAACATCTAGTATTTGGCCACTGACCCCCTGGGGTATTTCCTAGAAGCAGAATTGAGCAAGACTGAAAACGTTTTTGTTGCAGTGTTATGGGCATGAAGATATGAAATGAATTCTTGATTTTGAAAATATGAACCAATTGTGATACCCTTTTCCTTTTTGTGCATTTTTAAAGACTACTTCAACAATTTAATTCAATATTTTGCTTCCAAAATTATGCATAACTGCCGAAATTATCATCAAAACTCCTTGGTCCTTTGTTACTAGAACTAGTCTTGGGTTTTTCTCTGGGCTATATCTCACCATGATAGAATACTGGAAATGTGTTCTAGGGTAAATTTCTTATTTTCATTCTTCTTCAGTTTCAAGATGACACCTCAGTGTTAGCTATGTCAGTATGGTTTTGAATGCTGTCATGTTTTCACTTCCATGGTAAAATCCTTTCAAAAGGTTACAATCTGCACCAAGATTATTTTTAGAATACTACTCATAATGCAATAGAAGCTTTGTATTGTGAAACAGCTTCAGATCCTAAGTCAGAGTTGCTTGGTGATTTTTTTATCAGAGTGGATATTAATTTTGGGTTTGCTTCTATCAGGCTTAGTCTGATATTGCTATCACATTTTTCAGGTGTTGCTAGCATAAGCCCTTACCAAAAAATTATGGCAAGAAAAAATAGTTATTTCCTATGGGAACATGAACCCAAAGGAGGTTTTCAACACATTGCACAAACTCAAACCATTATTATTAAATAGTCTCAAGAGGATTAGAAACTGAAAAAAAAAAATCTCTCGACTCTCACCCAGAGTGTGATGCTAATTAATTTCTTCAGAGTTTTGCCTGATGCTGCTCACAGTGAATCAGTGGCAAAAATCTGAGCTCAGTTCCTGCCCAGGAAAGGGCATTTCCCAACCTCAGGCCCACCTAGCTGAAGCTGACCCCTCACCTGCTCCTTCCCCTGGCACCTTCAGGAGTGGTAGAAGTTTCAGATCTGCTTTTTGGCACAGGCTCTCTGTTTTCACCTACTTCAAAACACCTCTGCCCTAATGTAAGGGAATTTCTTAACCATAAGAGACAGACCTCAGATCTGTCCAGACAAACTTATTTGACAGAACAGGAAATTCCCAGATGATCAGGAGGAATTTTAAAGGGCTGGAGGGCTATGTTGCAAAATGCTAGCCTGGCACCCACAGAGACTGAAGTCTGTTATTTATAGAAAAGCAAAGGCAGAAAACAGATGGTGTGCTTCCTGACAATATGTTCTACAATCACTGCATTGTGTCAGCATAAATTTGTGGGGTACCACATCAAGAACTGAGATGATAGTATGATCTCTATCCCCCGACAGTTCTTTCCTCTGCATGCCTAGAAAGATACCAGTTAATACAATGTGCACCAGTGGTTTTATAATACGAGAAAAGGAAACTTTAGAAAGCCCTGGAACAACAGCATAAGTCAGAAATCATGCCAACGGCGTCAGTGGAACGATGCCAGTGTCAGTCCACTGCAGCTGAAAGAAGACTCAAGCCCAGTCTGTGAGAAGCAGACAAACTCAGATTTTTTGTTCATTTGAGGATAAGAGTCTGTGTACAGCTTTTATTATGTGCACAGCCCTCTCCCAGCACTCTCCAGGCCTGAAAGTGGGATGTATATCTCATGAGAATAATTTTATAAAAACATTTTCAGTATTTCCTCTTCGTTCATGTCAGAAAAGAATATAAACACAACTTTGCCTATCGGTTTTCTTCAGTATTCCTCTTTCCAGTCCCCTAAAAAACTAAAGAAGAACTGAGATACCTGTTGAAACAGAAGCACTCAAAATGATCAGGCAGATTATTTTAATTTAAACCTAGCCTTGGACTCTGTCTGGCCTGTATTTTCAAGGGTCATTTCAGTTTTCCATATTTCTTTTCACTGAAGCCAGATAGGAAATGTTTTTGTTTCTTTTTCTGAAATGTTTTAAAATAGCAAAATCCTTTCTGTTGACATGTTCTGCAAATTATTTTGACATTTCCATGAGATACTTATGTGACAGAATTTCTTTGTAGCAGAGGTAATCCAGTTAGAGACCTTCCAACCTGAGGGCTTGAGACCTCAGGTAAAAGTAGCAGTAGCAGTGTAGCAGAGGGCAACGACTGCAAAACAGATCATTGTGATTTTCGGCCAAAAGGTTAGAATTCTTGGTTAAGCAATGTCATCTCTTTTTTTTTTTATCTATCTATCTATCTATCTATCTATCTATCTATCTATCTATCTATCTATCTATCTATCTATAAATTGGTCTTCCTTTTCTTTTAAAAAAACTGAGTTTTTAATAGAGATTGAAAAAAGTGTCACCAAAAATTATTTTTCTGCTGATAAAATCAGCACACTGCTACTAAAGTAAAAAGTGACTGTAAAAAGTCACTGTAAAAAGTCACTGCTAAAAGTAACTGTCTTAGGGCTGACTTGAGTCAATGTAGAATCAAGTACCAGTATTATCTTGGGATATGAAGAAGAAACCTAAGTGTAATATCCATGTACAGGCACAGCGAAGACATTAGAAAAGGGATGCACTGCATTGGTGTCCTCCTGTTTATCTGGGAACAGTTGCTTCTACAGTTCCTTTTTTTTTTTTTTTTCCTTCTGGAAAAGATAGAGAGAATATGCATGTGGAATGTTGTTGATATAGAAAAGATCATGCAAACTGTCCCCACTGAACTACAGGCATCTGAGTTCAAAGAGAACTATTTGTATCTTTTCTTCCACTGCCCTGGTTTTTGGTTTAATTTAGAAGAATATTTTTTAGCTGTCTAATTTAGTTCATGCTAAAGGAAAACAAAACAAAAAAATCATTAATCCACATCAGAGAAAGCTCTTACAGCAATTATGCTGCGAAACAAAAAAGTAGGTCCACGCTGAACACGAGAACCTCTTTCTCAATGCATCAAAACCCATGTCTCCTTGATGAATTTACCCACTTTATTGGAATGAAAACTAAACTGGCCAGAGCTCCGGTGTGCATCCAGACTATTTAATTTTCTCACTCAATTTCCGAAGTGGCCTATTTTTTTGTTTTCTTAAGAGACCAGTCCGGGTCACCCAACTTGATGTCCAAAGGGACAGTGATGCTACTCAGAGTGTATTCTCAGAACCACCCATGGAAAAGCCAAACCATTTGACACCTACTTCTGGATGTCAAATGAAGAGAGCCATTTCCTCTTGTTAGCAAGTAGAAATCTTTCCTGAACAGAAAAGATGTTGTTATGTTACAGCCCATAGCTTCCTACCACTGCAGAGAAGGTAAGAGAACATCTAACAGCACTAACTTTTAAAAATCTGAAATTTATTGAAAATGCCTTACAATATCCTGTATAATTTATTAGCAACAAAGTCACTCTCCACTGGGGTTAAATGTGATGACAGGTAAAATATAGAGCATGTGCTGCCTTGTATGAATCATGCTGGAAACTTAGCCAAATGATGGATGAAATGTATGGGCCCAATATTATTTTACATCAAGAATATACATTAAACCCCTTTGTTTAATCACCAGTAGGAAAATCATACATTTAACAGTAGTTTTGAAGCTTTTTTTTTTTTTTTTCCTTTTAATATCTGTCATTTGAAGCTCCTGTAAATTCAGAATATAGAAGTGTGTTAGGAGAAAAATGTAAAACCTGACCTTCACAGGGGCTGTGAGAGCAAACCCCGACATCAACAGGATAGATGGATGTTTAGTGTTGTTGTTGATAATATTTTCAAAGACGTAATTAGGGTGCACAAGCTGCAATGCTCATGTCTTAGGAGCTACAGAATCAACATCTGTTGAAAATTAAACCTGTTAAAAAACTCTGAAGTCCTCCAAATCAAGAGCAATCTGAGATCAGACAGTAAGTAGGGCAGTCTTGTGACCATTAAGTCAACAGAAGTAACAAACTTCCACATTGTCATTCAGGCTCCAGGCTGCAAATGAGGGAGTTTCCTTACAGTCTTTTGTTTGTTAGTTTGTTTTGAGAATAAGATTTATTTTCAGTTTCAAAACCACCAAATGGATCCACTTTGGATCAAGGTTGTGGTAGCATAGCTCTAACAGAGATAATGGGATGAATAATAAGCAGCTGGGAGAAGTCTCACAATTGCTAGGCCCTGTTCTTTTGTGGGACTTAAACTTCCCAGATGTCTGCTGGAAATAGAAGAGAGGAAACAGCCTAGGAGGTTCCTGGAGTGTGTGGAAGATAACTTCCTGACACAAATGGTGAGTGAACCACCTGGGGAAGGTGTCCCACTGGACCTGTGTTTTGTGAACAGAGAAGGACTTGTTGGTGATGTGGTGGTTGGAGGGCACCTTGGGCATAGAGATCACAAAATGATAAAGGTTTTGATTCTTGGACAGGTAAGGAGGGGGGTCAGCAGAACTGCCACCTCAGGCTTCCAGAGGGCAGACTGGCTTGGTTAACAGAGTGCCTTGGGAGGCAGCCCTGAAGGGCAAAGGAGTCCAGGAAGGCTGGACATTCCTCAAGAAGAAAAATGCACAGGAGCAGGCTGTCCTGGTGTACCATAAGGTGAGCTGGTGGTGAAGACGAGCCTGGCTGAACAGAGCGCTTCTGCTGGAACTCAGGAAGAAAAGGAGAGTTTATGACCTTTGGCAGAAGGGGCAGGCAACTCAGGAGGACTATGAGGTTGTCATGTAGTTATTCAGGGAGAACATTAGAAAGGCTAAAGCCCCACTAGAGCCAATTAGTTAAAAACATTTCTATAAATACATTAGCAACAAAAGGAGGGCTGAGGAGCATCCCTATCCTTTCTTGGATGCAGAGGAAAACATTGTCACCATGCATGAGGAAAAGGCTGAGGTACTGAATGCCTTCTTTGCCTCAGTCTTTAATAGCAAGATCAGTTTCCTCCAGGTACCCAGCCCCCTGGGCTGGAAGACGGGGACAGGGAGAATTCAGATTCAAGGAAAATTGTTGCAACCTGCTACACCATCTAGACACACACAAGAGTCTATGGGGCCAGATGAAATCCACTCAAGGGTACTGAGGGAGCTGGCAGAACTGCTCACCAAGCTTCTTTCAATCATTTACCAGAAGTCCTGGCTCACTGGAGAGGTTCCTGTTGACTTGAGGTTAGCAAATGTAATGCCCATCTTGTAGATGGACTAGAAGGAGGATGCAGGGAAATACAAGACTATCAATTGGACTTTGGTGTCAGGGAAGGTTATGGAGCAGATTATCCTGAGTGCTATCATGTGGCACATACAGGAAAACCATGTGATCAGGCCTAGTCAGCATGCATTTATGAATTGCAGAGGCTGGTTGACTAACCTGATTGTCTTCTATGAGAAGATGACATACTTAGTGGATGAAGGAAAGGCTGTGGATGTTGTTTACCTGGCTTTGAGTAAAATCTTTGACACCATTTCCTGCAGCATTCTCCTGGAGAAGCTGGCTGCTCATGGCTTGAATGGGTGTAGTCTTTGCTGGGTAAAAATTTGGCTGGATGGCCAGGCCCGGAGATTGATGGTGAATGGAGTTAAATCCAGTTGGCAGCTGATCACAACTGGTGTTCCCCAGGGCTCAGTATTGGGGCCAGTTCTCTTTAATATCTTTATCAATTATGTGGATGATGAGAGGATCAAGAGCACCCTCAGTAAGTTTGCAGACAACACCAAGTTGGGTGGGGGTGTTGATCTGCCTGAGGGTAGGTAGGGATCTGGACTGGCTGGAATGATGGGCCAAGACTAGTTGTCACTTGAGTCACAACAACCCAATGCAATGCTACAGGCTTGAGGAAACTGGTTGGAAAGTCGTCCAGCAGAAAAGGACCTGGGAGTGTTATCTGACAGCCAGATAAATAGAGTCATCAGTGCATCCAGGTGGCCAAGAAGGCCAACAACATCCTGGTTTATACCAGAAATAGTGTGGCCAGTAGGACTAAGGAAATAATCATCACCCTGTATGTGACAGTGGTGAGGCTGCAACTCAAATACTCTGTTCAATTTTGGGTCCCTCACTACAAGAAAGACATTAAGGTGCTGGAACATGTCCAAAGGGCCATGAAGCTGGTGAAAGGTCTAGAGCACAAGTCTTATTAGGAGCATCTGAGGGAACTGGGGCTATTTATTCTGGAGAAAAGAAGACTGAGACCTTATTGCTCTCTACAGCTACATGAAAGGAGGTTGTAGTGAGGTGGGTATCAATCTGTTGTCCCATGTAGCAACTGATAGGACAAGAGAAAATGGTCTCAAGTTGCTCCAGCGGAGGTTTAGATTGGACATTAGGAAAAATTTCTTCACCAAAAGAGTTGTTAAGCACAACAGGCTGCCCAGGGAAGTGGTTGAGTCACTTAGGAACATGTTTAGAGATGGGATTGGCAGTGTTGGGTTAAAGGTTGGATTTGATGATATCAGAGGTCTTCTGCAATCTAAATGATTCTATGACTTTATGATTGTATGAATAACAGAGATGAGTTTATTGTAAAATTGTTACAAAATAGGAACATTTTCAGAGGGATTTGTCTCTACACAGAGTTTTGGAAATTCCTCAACACATTTCTTGTGGTTTTGATACATATATTTGACCTAGTTCCATGGCAAAGTGTCATTCATTGCAGAGCAAATACCTATGACTATGGATTTTCAATTAATTTTTTGTGACTGAATCTCATATTGCCATATGTTTTCCTAAACCCAAATTGTGTGAATTTTCAGACATGTAAAGGAAAGCAATGTGGTTTTTTATGCACTTATTTTCAAATTGAACACATTTTCTATACTGTATACAATTTTAGCTGACTCTTCATATGATTCCGTATGTTTTCTACTGTAGGTCTTAGAAAAGCTGTGTTCATATAAATATTTAGAATAGCATGCTTCTGTTTTTACAATTTTTTCAAATGTCTTCTAGTTTGGAAGAGCTAGCTTGTTAGGTCAAACCACTGTTATCTCTGTTATATAGCAAGTAAGTGAATGAACTATTAAAATACGTAAGCACACACAAATTTGATAAAAATGAAAGGAACATGAGCTGTAAAGACATTACTCCACTGTTGAGTAGAAAACAAATCATATTTTTTCTAGAAAGAAGGAATAAGAAAATTCCAAGGAACAATGTTATTGTATCTGAGAAATTGTAGAAAACTCAGCTAAACATAAATGATCACGTCTTTTCCAAACACTCCTTGCAACAGAAATATAAGCTTTTATGTGAACTTGTAGAATTATCTGTATTTTAATATCCTTTTTGTTATGTTATCAATGCTAGGGAATATTAATACTAATTTGATTTTGATTAATTTCTCTCAGTGACATAAGATATTCTCTCTTTCCTGTGATACTTACTGGAATATCCTCTGGCTTTGCTTCTGTTTCCGCTTATGTTGACTGTAGATCAGTATAGCTTCTCTGAGTTCAACAAAATGTAACTACAAGCAGAACAGGCATTGTTTTCTTTTTCATATGTATACATAATTTTGAACATATGGTTCCAAGCATATTCTTGATTTAGATTGTCACTAACTTCAATGCGTGCTTCTTTTTAATTTTTGTTCTACTTTTATGTTTTGCATTTGTTGCCCAAGAGATTCATAGCCAGCTGCCAGACTCCTTTGGGCAACACCCAAAAGGACTTAAATGAAGGCAGCTAGAAAACTCCATTGTATGAAGGCATGCAAAGATAATTAAGTTGCTCGGTACAAGGGACTAGGATGAGAAGTGAGACTAAGGGTGGTGAATACAATCTGAACTAGCAATCACTACTAGCACAGGAGATTTTGAGAATTACTATGGATCAGCTTTTGTCTGGAGGTAGTCTAACTTCTGGTGAGGCCAACTTTTCTTAGAGATACTCACCATGCCAGGGAGAGACTGCAAAATTTATATTTTTCTCTTATTTTGACACAAGACCAGACAATTTGGCAGACTTTTGTAGCCCTTTGGTACCAAGATAACCTTTCATATATATATAAACTTTTTTTTTTGCCTTCCTGTTAGGATCCAGAAACACGTAAATTGTGTTAGATGAGCATAGTATCTTCAAGAGTAAAATGCAAAAGATTTCTGCCCCATCCAGGAATTCATGCGTGCTCTAAAAGAATGATGAAGCTCAAAACATCTGTGATTTTTAATGACAGTATACATATTCTGGACAAATCCTTTTATCACATTTTGTTTATTATTTACTGTCATGGAATCCAGTTATACTGACTTCATCAGTAACATCAGCTAGCTGCTATACAAATGTGAAAAGGAATCTCTCCAACACAGGCTGATTTGGTTGAAAGCTGGCGTAATGTTAAAGTCATCAGAAATAACGTGGAGTTATTCTTGTGTGTGCTGTTTAACCGTTCCATTAAAAAATGTATATATTTTTTACCTGGTGATAGTGAAAATTGAGACATATAATAATTCTGATGTAAGCACTGACAATTTTATATGTCCATCATACTAATACTGACCTCTATTGCTTTGAGGGCAAGTTATAGCTTTTAGTAACAATATTTTAGCTTAAGTTCAGCATTGTTTTGTCTTTTCATTAAATACTATTCTCAAACTATTAGACTTGGTGGAATTAATAGGAAATAGTGTGAGCAGAAGAAGTAGGGAGGTGATTGTCCCCCTGTACTCAGCACTGGTGAGGCGTCACCTTGAATACTGTGTCCAGTTCTGGGCACCTCAGTACAAGAAGGATATCGAGGTGCTGGAGGGGGTGCAGAGGAGGCAATGAAGCTGGTGAAGCAACTGGAGAATAAATCATATGAGGGCCATTTGAAGGAGCTGGGTCTGTTTAGTTTGAGGAAGAGGAGGCTGAGGGGAGACCTCATCCCTCTCTACAACTACCTGACAGGACACTGAAGAGAGGTTGGTGCTGGTCTCTTCTCTCAGGTAATTAGTGACAGAACCAGAGGGAATGGCTTCAAGCTGAAACAAGGTAGGTTTAGACTGGGCACTAGGAAAAAATTCTTCACAGAAAGAGTGGTGGGATATTGGAATGGACTGCCCAGGGAGGTGGTTGAGTCGCCATCCCTGTATGTGTTTAAGCATCGCTTAGATGTAGTGTTGGGGGATATGGTCTAGGGGTGAACTTGTAGAGTAGGGTTAATGGTTGGATATGATGATCCCAAGGTTCTTTTCCAGCCTAAATGATTCTGTGATTCTGTGATAAATTGTGAATTCTTCATATCAAGAGGTTACATAGCAGTACAAGATGAGCATGATCCATCATCTCAGCCTCTGCTGAATATCCTGAACCATTGGAAGGTGAATAGGAAATGAGATTTTAAAGACAGGGAACAAGGTTTATTTTATAGAGAAAAAAAATTGTTTTCTTTTTTTTTTCTGTGTAAAATAAACTGATCACTTTTAACTTTTTGTTTGTTTAGCTCTCTATATTTCCTGTCACCACACTAGAGATGTACCCCAGGAGTCAGTACTGGGTCCAGTCTTATTCAACACCTTCATCAATGACCTGGCTGAAGGGATAGAGTTTGCTGATGATACAAAACTTGGAGGACTGTCTAACACACCAGAAGGCTGTGCGAGATCTGGACAGACTGGGAGAGCTGAGAAAAAAGGATTCAAATGAGGTTCAATAAGGGCAAGTGTAGAGTCCTACACATGGGGAGAAATAACATCCAGTCCAGGTTAGGGGTAGACCTGCTGGAAAGCAGCTCCATGGAGAAGGACCTTGAAGTCCTGGTGGACAATAAGTTATTCATGGAATAGCAATGTGCCCTTGTGGCCAAGAAGTCCAATGGTCTCCTGGGATGCATACTTTATGAGTGTGACCAGCAGGTCAAGGAAGGTTCTGCTCCCCCTCTACTCTGCACTAGTGAGACCACATTTGGAGTATTATGTTTGGTTCTGGGCTCCCCAGTTCAAGAGGGACAGGGAAATACTAGAAAATGTCCAATGGAGAGATACAAAGATGATGAAGGGACTGGAACATGTCTCTTATGAGGAAAGGCTGAGACCTGGGGCTATTAGTCTGGAGAAAACTTAGAGGGAATCTTACTGATATTTCCAAATATCTGAAGCATGGATGTCAAGTAGAAGGGCCCAGTCTCTTTTCAGTGGTGCCATGCGATAGGACAAGAAGTAATGGTCACAAGCTGGAACACAGGAAGTTCCACCTCAACATGAGAAAAAACTTCTTCACTGTAAGAGTGACAGAGCACTGAGACAGGCTGCCCAGAGATGTTGTGGAGTCTCCTTTTCTAGAGACTTTCCAAACCCACCTGGATATGTCCCTGTGTGGCCTGCTTTATGTGATCCTGCTCTGGCAGTGTGGTTGGACTTAATGATCTCCAGAGGTCCCTTCCAACCTCTCCTATTCTATGATTCTTCACCACCTATTTGCCTTGTTTCTTTCTTCTTTGTTCTCTTTTTATTTATTATAACTTGACATTAGATATCTATTCTAGTTCCTCTGTTCTTTATGGCATATTTTTATTTCCTTATTAATATTTTCTTTCCCTTTGCTCATTTATTGCAGATAACTCTCCAGTTCTCAGTCTTTTATTCAGGTAGTTTCAAGAATCTTCCAAGATTTTAAAATTAGGTTTCAGTTTGATCAGTAATTATTATTCATACTTATCTGTGAAAGGAAACACAATCCTGGCTCTGAAACAACCATTCTGATGAGCTGGCTTTGTGCCTCAGGTCTTGGATTCCCTGAGATCCCAGGGTGCGGAGGAACCAGAGTGTCTAGGAGTCAAAGCTGACCTAGAAACCTTGGCACTTGGATGATATAGCTCCCATGAGCTTCAAAACTCCCGACTTCGTGTCCAGGCTGAAATTGTGCCAAGATGTTACTAACCTTAGAGGACCTGGGAGTCTGGACATTTGCAGCTGGGAACCCCAGGACTTTCTGGGTCACAGGTCCTTGTGAATCCATTCAGTGACTCTTTGTAGAACTTGGAGCCTGAAAATGTCTTTCTGTTGGGCCACATGGAAGCCTGGAATTGGAGGTGACAAATCCTGCCTGGAAAGTAGGTTTCCATTGCAGCTTTGTTTTTGAACTTCCTTGAAATTTCTTATAACAACAATTTGGAATTGTTTTAGGGAAAAGGGATTTTAGAGCATTGTTAAGCTTGTTAGCTTGAAAGGCCTCTGCAAGTTTCTGGAAATTTTGCTCTTGGAAACACTGACATGTAGAAGAAGAGCATTTGCAGTATCTTGCAATGGTTTGGTTTCAATTCTTGTTCAGATTTGCCCTAGAGAGCAAGACATGTCCTTGATTTTTGATGACCCCAAGGTTATTTTCACATAAGAGTATATGTATACATGTGTATAGTATGTGTTTATGTTGGAATTCCACAATGATAATAATTATACTTTCCCTAAAATCAACTGGAGTTTGGCAACTGTTATCAGTTAAAACGTATTAGATGTTAATTCAGAAATAAACAGACTCTTTTGGCACGTTGAGCTTGTGTCTTTTCGTAATGGTTATGAGGCTTGTTGTTTCTGAAAACTAGAATGTGGTTTGTGTAATTTATGGACATAAACTAAAATAAAAAAGAATTCCAGAAAAAAGTGACAAGGTTATTAGTGTTCCAGAAATGTGGATACTTACAGGTTTTGGGGTTTTTTTAATTTTTTTTTTCCTAAAGGAATAAAATACACCTTTAGTCTCCAGCTACACATGCAAAAAGTCTTAGCACTTTGCATCACCAGAACTTTATGTGGGTGAAAGTCACTTTTAGTGACACAATCAGAGTTCAAGTTGAATTTGGATTAGCCTTCGAACATTCAGATGCCTACTGTATCTTAATATTTGAATGCTTAGTGGGCAAGAACCGTATCAGCTTCTTTACTATGCAAAATCTAGGCTAAGAATCCACGGGAAAAGCATTTTGTCCTTAAAATTTTCACAGTTTTTGCCTGAGGAGCCAGAAATATTGTGAAACAGTCTTTCAGACTTTGTTGCTGTTTTAACTAGGGTCTGAATTTTCTGAACTTTCCAGTTCATGATCAAATGTGAGGGGAAAAAAAGGCTAGATACAGACCAGTCTGTATGGATTCTTGAGTCTTCTGATCAACCAGGCAGTGGCTGTATAAAACTGCCATGTCCTGACATCCTGTGGCTGTCCTAGCACATGGGAGTCTCCCAGCAAGTACTGGCATGGGCACCTATTATTTAGGAAAAACTCACCCATCATCCCATTCTGCCACTCCCTCTCTCATGCTTAATTGAACAATAAGCCACAGTCTTGGTCTCTCAAGCCATCTTCTGTGAAGTAGGGAAAGTTCATGGAGAGAAGCAACTTGTGATTAGAGGGGTCTGTGCTTTAAAAGCTGCAGTGGGACAGGGGTCTGCTAGACCCTGTGTTTAAGTATGTCAGTTAACACTTGTTAACTGCTTTTTCAGATAGGACAGTGCAATGGAAAAATAGTCTTTGAAACAAAGGTTTAGAAGCCAAATTTCTATATTCAGGCATATTATTAGAATTCAGTGAGCAGAAAAAGCAGTTAAAAATGTTGTGAGGCAGAGAAACCAATTCAAAGACCCTACCTGAACCTTAGAAAACCAAAAGCTAGAGAAATAAAAATAGGAGTTACGTGGTTTTCTATCATAAACACTTTTAGTTGTCAAAGCAAGCTACAGTCTATGTTTGGATTACCAAGAATAGAGACATGTTTGCTGCAAACTTGCATGTCACAGTATGCAATTACTAAGATGGATATGAAATTGAAGCATCAAAATAATATTTTTTGCAAAAGAGAGGACATTATAAATAGCTAAATGAAGCATCTCAGATAAAGCAGAAACAACGTTTTTATTTTATTTTTGCCAATATTATGTTCAGCAGCGTTAAACTTAATGTTAAGAATATGCTTAAGAGTCATTAACTAAAACTAAAACTAAAAATCTCTTAAACTAAACTGCTCATGGACATTAGTTGTTAGCTTTAAAATCACTCAGGTGATTACAGGACATCTTGAACTACAGCTGAACATATAGGGCATATTTAATGAAAACAACAGCTAAATCTGTAGTGACTGTAGTCAAAACAGGATTGCACATGAGAGAAAATGGAAGGACCTGTTGCTGTATTAAGATCCTCCTCCTTTTAAACAGGTCCTTATTGTTCTAAATGGGTTTCTCTTTAATAGGGAACTACATTCTTCTAATGTAACAAAAAACATTCCTGAACAGAGATAACATCTTTTCTCTCACAATTTACTAGTAAAAAATATCTACTAACTTCGTAATCTTTAACGATTTTAAAAGACCTATTTAAGAACCTTACTCAGTCTGACCTCTTTGCTGGTAAGGTGTGAGTTAGAAGATGGAGGACCAAATGCTCTCCTGCTGAGAAGGTACTTGAGGTCTCACACTTCAAGTCAGAGTGTTGCATTCATTGGACCAAGTCAGAAAGGTCAGAAAGGTGTCAACATGGCTTTTGCAGGTAGTAGAACCTAATAAATATTAATAAATAAATATATAAACCCTAATTACAGCCTTCACAGAATATTTCTGGATGTCTTTTGTGAAAAGAATATATTTAGGGTCCTGATGCAAATTATATAAAGGCACATCTTTTCAATTCATGATTCAAATTATCTGAACACCACAATGGACTGAAATGTATTTCTCTACTGTACTATTTCTTGATAAATAAAAAGGACTATGTCTCAAGTGCTAGAACATAGACTCTGACTTCAAACATTATTCTCAAGGCTCTGTCCTTATATCTTCAGTGCTTCGGATGCAAGTGGCTAAATGT
The DNA here is from genome assembly GCA_024611175.1 of Megaceryle torquata. NCBI lineage: Eukaryota > Metazoa > Chordata > Aves > Coraciiformes > Cerylidae > Megaceryle > Megaceryle torquata. The sequence continues at coordinate 46,395 of JANIJG010016398.1, forward strand.
ATTATTAGATACGAATCTAAATGAATAACGTGTTTCCTATTTACATAGCTAATTGGGCAGTTAGAGAAGAAAAAGCAAATACTGAGTGAAGAACAACAAAAAAAAAAAGATAGGCTGCATCAAATAATAACTTGAAATAATTACTAATGATACCACTTTTGTAAAAATATCGTAAAACTTTGTTCATTTGTTCTTCCTTATAAAAACATCATTTTACTCAGTTCAGATCTTGCTCCTGCCTGCTTTACAGAATGTTGCAGAACATGTAATTAGCAAACGTTATACAAGCAAAACAGCAATAACAGATTTCCTGATAGTTTAATTTGTGTTGGATGTCTGCATTAATAGATGTCAAACTATGTGATTATCATTAGTTGGAATTTAGAAAAGTTTACAATTTCAGAGGACCTGACTAGGAATTCTTTGCATTATTGACAAAGTTTGTGTTCTGCTTTCTGTCAGTTGAAATAAACAGCTAGAAAATATATTTCTCTGCAGCCATTTTCTGTACTATGTTAACAAACATTAAAGGGAGAACATGAATTTGAGGAGATTCCTTTATAAATTTTGTTCAGTAAGTCATCACAGTCTGATGGTTAAATCTGATTTTTGTTCCAACCACATTAGAAAAATTCTCTATAAATTTTTATTTTTTTATCATGCTGATATGAATGAGAACTGAGATTATGTAATATAGATGACACATAAACAGCTAAGTCAGATAAGGACATGAGTAACCATGAACAGATATGATTGCTAGGGAAAATAAACTGAGGAGTTTGGGGAAGGCTGGTTGTGGGGTGGCATATAAATAAACAGCAAAAATAAACTCATCTATCACATAGATATTATCACATAGATAAACTGTGCTGCCTTTTATATTACAGTAGGAAATGTTCTGTCACAAAGAACTAAACCTTAGCTGAATCTTTCTTTAAAGCTAGTAAATGTCTATCCCTTTTCTAAAGTGGATGATTTTTAAACATGAACAGCACGTCCTTATATAAAAACTCCTGGTTTTTAAAACGTATTTTATATCACTTTTGCAGGATTTGAACACAGGACACATAAAATTATATGATAGAATATAAACTGTAGGTCAGACAGATTGGCTCATACTAATTTACAGGGCACTAGTCATGACCTGTCATTTAAGGAGTCACAATATTTTCCTTTATAAACCCCCCTTGAAGTTACTCTTTCCTTTTTGTCATTCATCAGGTAGTCCATAAGCATCACAGAGTTTATGCAGATTCATGAACATTTTTGAAAAACAAAAGATTTATATTAGATGACATTAAGAAAATTATAATTGTTTTGCAGATATAAGTGTGTGGTTCATGTGACCCTGGTACATTTGCCTAAGGAAAAGATTCATTCTTGATATTGCCTCCTCCTGACACACCCTCTAAAGCACCAGGCCACTCAGTCCTGGGCTGTGTTGAGGTGTGAGATAGGTGTGCTCCACAGTCCCAACCTCCTGCTGTTGCTCCCACTGGGGAAGCGTGTTGGACACAAGGTGCATTCAGAGGAAGGGCAGCAAAGCAAAGGGTACTACCCACTGGCAGGTGGGGATCTGTGTTCAAGGACTCCACAAGAGAGATGCAATAATTGTGTGTCTTCATGCTCCTCATATTGCTCCTGTTGTGGTATGAGATAAGTGATAGGTACAAAAGGCACAAACCACATTCGAGAAATAGAATAGTTCAAATAATTGGCTTGTTTTGGCTGGGTAAATGAATTGGAAGTGAAGTAACCATCAGAGTGGCTTTGTTTGCTTGTTTCTGTCAAATAGGATATAAAGGTAAATAATATTATAATGCAGTTGCACACTATCACACTGCCACTTGTAAATGTAGGAAGTTGATTCATTAACCATCATTCCACTTGATAATGTCAAGATTTATGAAAGATGGTGAGTTTTTGAGATGTTTGTTCAACTTCTGTATGGATATAAAAGGAAGAGGGTAGTTTTCTCCCAGGGACAGAAATTTAAAGGTCAATATCCCTTGCTTTATGACTAACAGTGTCACAAAGTCTTACCTGACACATTCCCAGGGAAAAAAAAAAAAAAATAAAAAAAAAAGTGAAATTAAATTAATTAATCCCTGTAAAATTTTAGATGTCTCTAAGTCTGAAAAATATTAAGGAAATATGGAATAATAAACCATTCCATGCAATATTCTTGTATGCAATGAGTTGGAAGAGATTGCAAATCATCTTCATGTAGTTAGAGAAAAGGAATTGTTGGCTTAGGCCAAAAAGTAGAAAATTATAGTTATAAATTACCATAAACACCAAAGCTTGTGAGAATTATATTTCAGCTATGAAATAATCAAAGTTATGTACTTGGCTGATTTTTCTTCTCAGCTGAAGACAGAAGCTTTTAAACAGGCTAGCCCTTGGATAATGTAGACACAATACTAATCCTTCTCAAAAATTGTTTTGTTAACAATATCAAACATTGAGTTAACTATCTCACTGGTACCTAAGATTCATATTCATATGAATTTAATGAAATATGGATATAACAGTTCATACTGTACCTATCTATATATGCTACCTACATAGAATAGCAGTTGAACACTACCAGATAAAGAGAACAATTTACATATTAATATGGACCTGTTGGAGTGAGTCCAGACAAGGGCCACAAAGATTATCAGAAGGCTGGATCACCTCTACTACAGGGACAGGCTGAGACCATTGGGACTGTTCAGCCTGGAGAAGAGAAGGCTCCAGGGAGACCTTACTGCAGCCTTCCAGTATAAGGTGGCCTACAAGAAAGCTGTGCAAGGACTTTTTACAAGTGTTTGTAGTGATCGGATGAAGGGTAATGGCTTCAAACTGGAAGAGGGTAGATTTAGATTAGAAATTAGGTAGAAGTTCTTCAGTATGAAGGTGGTGAGACACTGGAAGAGTTTGCCCAGGGAAGTTGGGGATGCTTCATCACTGGATGTGTTCAGGAACAGGTTGGATGGGGCTGTGAGCAAGCTGGTTTGGTGGGATGTATCCCTGCCCATGTTAGAGGTGTTGGAACTAGATAATCTTTCAGGTTCCTTCCAACCCAAACTATTCTATGACTCTAAGATTCTGTAATATGTAACCAATGTCTGACTCAGTTATCTCTGCTTATATTAAATATTAGATACTTAACTTTGGCCAGTACACCAAAAGCTATTGCCCTTGAAAATCTACTTGTAGGTCACACTCATTTACAGACTTAAATAGGATGTCATATTGAATTGTGGATTTTGGTTTTAAAAAGTAAAGTATGAATCAGTACTTAAAATATTTTCAGATGAAATTACATATTGTATTCATCATCTTCAATTATTCTGTGATAGGGATTTTCCATCATAGAAGAGTATGAAACTCTAAAAAATTTCTCATGTACTGTTGCTGACCCAAACACAAGCAAGCAATACTGTTCCTATTATGATCTCAATTAGTGATCCACACTGAAAGTACATTTTTCTAGGGGAAAAAAAAAAAACATCCAGCATTTGCATGAAATTCTGTTTGTATCTGAGAAAACTGTTTTTCTGAGAAAACTGTAATCAAATTCTGATGGTTTTGAACTCTGAATAGAGACAAAATGCATTATTATACTTGACTTTCACAGATAAAGATATATCAAAGACACAACTTCAGCAATCTCTATCATAGAAAAGAAAAAAAAAGGTTCAATAACAAATAGATCTTTGTCAAGATGTGCAAACACACTTTTTAGAACAGAAGACAATAATTTAAATCATTTCACCTATAAAAATTTCAGTAAGTTTTACAAGAGTTTTGGAGTGTTTAGCAGCAGAAGACATTCTGACTTTCTGGGAAAGTAGAAAAAGGACATTTTAATTTACATAAATACTCTGAAAGTATATATATAAGTATAAAGAAAAGAAGCAACAAGCAGAATATAAATAAAAGGCATAATGTCACACTGAAATAGGAAGATCTGCATGCATTTTGAGCAGAGTGTCTTTATTGTATTATTTGTTTTGAAATTGAAGAAAATTACTAATGTTTCCTGATTTTATGGCCTTGTTCACATGGAGGCTGGTTCGGATATACGTAAGAATGTATGTGTGCATTCAGGCATCTGTTTATATATCTATATATGTCTTCTATGTTTCAGTCTGGTCTGTACGGAAGAAAAAGTTGAAGCATTTTATATAGTCAATATAAATATATTCATGAAATTGAATTGAAAGGAACATACATATACATACAGCTAATATAAATATATTTACTTTGCTTTCAACTTCACAGTTACGAGATGCACAAGTGACTATACCACTTTGGAATACCTCCCTGTATGATTTAAGTATTTAATATTTTTCTACTATCAGTATAGTCCTGCCATTCTCCTTCAGGTGGAGTTCCCATTAAAATCAGAAATTTACTCTGAGTGTTTTAAATTTAAGCTTTTTATTGAGAAATAGCTGTTAATAATCCCCTTTTCAGAGAAAGTCTATGCTCTGACACAGCTTCAACATTGAATTCTGCTAATGTATTGTTTTTAAACTTACTTATAAAACACATTTATGGGCACATAATTTAGAAATTAACATCTGGAAGCTTGGAACAGTTGCAGCTTGAGTGTAAGGTGGCTGGAGAAATACTTCCCATCTACTGGTGCTTAGAGTTATATTGAATTTGCTTCCTGGAGCAGGAATGTGAGGCAGTGCAATGGCTTTCATATGTTTACAAATGGTGCATGAAAAGCATCACCATTCAGCATTGTTTGGGTAAGTTAGACCAACAGGTTGTATACTCAGCATGGATTTTTCCTGTCATGAGAGAGGATAAGCTCATCAGGTCCATTAGGTCAGAGACTGAATAAGAAAGGCAAGTGACCATGCAAGAGTTCCCACCGCTATGCCCTACTTGTAAATAAATAGAAGACTTCAGTCTCCACCACTATCAAGTCTTCTCTTTTCACAAGCACTTAATTCAGCAGCACAAATAGGCTTTTTCTTTTTTTTCCTTAAAAGATAAAAAGACACCTACAGATCTTATTTTGTTTGCCTGGGCCTGTCTGCCTTTCTTTGCCATTTGTGATGATTGATTGGTTCTGTGTTTCATCAATTAAAAATGTTTTAGCATACAAAGTCTTGAGCATGTTTAATAGAGTCCGGTTAAGTAAACATCCTTCACCAAAGCAGCACAAGTAGAGCTTAAAATAAATACCGCTACTGTGCCAAGTTCATAATTGCTTGCACATTTAGCACTTTACAATGTCCTAAGCATAGTCATTAAAAAGCTTTGTGTAATTACTGTAGTTGTCATGAAACTATAACCATGTAAGTAAGTGTTGCAGGGTATTTACATTTTTGAAATATTTTATTTCTCCAGTATATAATATATAGAGAACATTTTTCAAAGAATGAAAAGCTGAGCCTGAAGATGAGCAGTGATCAGGCTATCTCAAAAAACTAGGCATGTAAGGGGTTTGATACTAATACATTTTGATACTGATTTCTGCCAATAGAACAAATTTTCAAGGGTACAACAGGAAAGGATCCACTGCATCTATCACTCCTAGTGTTACCAGATTTGTTGGAAAGCAGACTTTCATCTGTGATTTTATTTCAAGACAGATAAAATCCATTATAGTTAGGTGACAGATACCTGTTACACCCAAGAAAACTGACCTTAACCACTCAGTGTTTCAAAACCATATCACTAAAAAGCTTTACACTCAATTATATTTGGACGATTCAAATATTTAACAAAAATATTTTATACAGAGTAACTTATGTATTAAAATGAAT